>JZLH01S0049611.1:44201-54377 GCA_001188425.1 Eucidaris tribuloides
TAGAGCAATGAAATAAACCAAAGAAACAGATTTACATCAGTTTTGATAATGCAAAGAAATTCTAAAGCTTGGAGTAGACCTCATTCAGTCTTTCTATTCTAATGTCACCAGACGAGTGCCATGTAGCCTCCTTTTCCAGTTAAAAACAAACATCTGACAGAGCTTTTGGTGGCTGTCAAAGGAGTAGAAGTAATGTTGCATTGACCACTACCTGTCACGGAGAACGTACAGAAAACTTGCAATCAAATGTTACCATCAAGAACAATTCCGTTTAAAGGACAGGCAAACATATCTAGAAGTTGAATGTTTTGGGTACGCTGCTTTCAAACGTGAACTTTTTATCGCATTTCAGTTAAAAACAAAAGTGTGACAGAGACATTGATAATTTCCAAATGGGTAGACGTACAAAGCTTCAAGTGGTCTTTCTGGTTATAGACAACGTACAAACGTTGTGCAATTACTGTCAATATCAAGACCAATTCCGCCATAATATCAGGCAAAAATCTCTGGAAACTTAATGCATGAGGCCTCCGGTTTTCCAACGCAAGTCCCAGACCAAGTTAACAGGAATGAAGTGGTTTTCAAGACCGACACTGATATTGCAGCCGAAGTACTATTATCTGCTACACACAGCTATCTGGGAAAAGGAAGGAAACATCTAATGACTGGTCAAAAGGACTCATCCTTACAATTCCAAAGAGAGGCAACCTCAGATTGTAGAGATTGTATCATTGGCGTGGGATCACTCCTCTATACATATTACAATTTCAAGAGAAGACATAATACAATGCATCTCAGATGCAGCAAAAAGGCTAAGAAAGGAACAGGCAGATTTCGTAGAGGAAGGGATCCATTGACCAGACATCTACCTTAGGAAAATTAATAGAGGAATGGAATGAATCAAAGATACAGATTTGTGTCAACTTTGTTAATTACGCAAAAAAAGTCCAAAGCAACGGAGTAGGCCCTATTTTTGTCTCTGTGTGCCAATTTTAGTAGCGGAGTGGGGGTACCATAGCGTCGGATTCCAGGTAGACACACAGGTCTGAGAGAGCAAATTGGTGACTATCAAAAAAGTGAAAGTTACGTTGTTTTCGTCATTTCCAGTGACTCAAAGCCGACAGAACATTGTACGATTAAATATCAATATCAAAACTAATTCCACCAAAATAGCAGGCAAAAAACTCTGGAAGCTGGATGCTTGAGGGAAAGAACGTGCAGAACATTTGCAATGAGGGTTTCAAGAAGACATTGATCTTGCAGCTTAAGAGCTTCATCCGCTACACACAGCTATCTGGGAAATGGAAGGAGATATTTAATGACGGGTCTAAAGAACTCACTATTATCATTCCAAAGAGAGACAACCTCGGAGATTGTAGAGATTGCATCATTGGAGTGGGTTCATTCCTCTGTTTAACAGAGCACATGATACAACACATCTCAGATGCAGGAGAAGAATGGCTTGAACAACCAGATTTCGTAGAGGAAGGGGATCCACTGACAAGACACTTGCCCCTATAGGCAAACTTATAAAGCAATGAAATAAGTCAAAGACAGATTTACATCAACTTTGTTGATTATGCAAATAAAGCACGGAGTAGACCCCATTATAAGGTTTTATTTACCCAGGGTAGCCACTTCAGTCCTATAGACTGCTCTTCCAGCGGGCCCTGAATAACATAAATGTTACCATTACCCTTCTCTGTTCTAGAATGCCGAGCGCCTGGTTAGAAAGCAGAAGGTACCATTTTTTTTTAAGTCTTTGGTATGACCCGGCCGGGGCTCGAACCCGCGACCTTCCGCACGTGAGGCGGACGCTCTATCCACTATGCCATCACGCCGGTTATTGAGTCTTTCTATGCCAATTTCACCAGCAGATCTGGGAATATTAACCTTGGATTAAGAGAACTGAGGTCTGACAGAACCAAGGAGTTGCAGTAACGTTGCAGTGGCCACTTCCAGTGACTGAAAACCGACAGAACATTGTACAGTTAAATATCAATATCAAGACCAATTCCCCCAAAATGACAGGTAGAAATCTCTGGACACTGAACGTCTGGGGAACTTCGCTTTCCAACGTCAACTTTTTTTTATCGCATTCCAGTTGAAAAAGAAGTGCAACAAAGCCATTGATGACTGCCAAAGGGGTAGAAGTTACACTGAATTTGGTCACTTCCCGTGACAGAGAGCATGCAAAGCATTGTGCAATAATGGTACCATCAAGAACAATTCTCCCAAAATTACAGACAACCATTTCTAGAAGTTGAATTCCTCAGGCAATCTGCTTTCCCACGTCAACTTTCTGTTGCATTCCAGATGAAACAAAAAGTGTGACAAAGGCATTGATGACTTACAAAGGGGCAGACGTTATATTGCATTGGCCACTTCCAGAGATAGAGAACATACAGAATGTTTGCAGAACTTCAACTATTTATCGATTTACTTAATTTTGGTGACCACCAAAGGGATGGAAATAAGACTCCCGTGTAACACTCCACTGGCCATTACCAATAACTGAAAGGAGAGAAAGCATTTAGCAATTACGTGCTTACATTAAGATCAATTCATCCAAAACGACATATCAGCGGGAAGCAGTTGTGGAAGCTTTTTGCAAAGGGCTCCCGCGCTGTCCAACGGAAGCTTTTCTATAAACTTTATTTTGGCTCTTCAGTGATTTATTTATTATTCCTAGGATATGCGCAAGGAGGTACTAGGCAAGATATGCCTGACCCATTACATCTGTACATGGTTGACCTTACATCAAACAGTTCCCTGTCAGTCTGCATCTATACTTAATATTTTCACTACAAGGTCTGTCACTCTCATGTACATAAGAATATGTCCCAGTTGAAGATAAGGAGTTCTGATCCGACACCAGGAGAAGTACCATCAGTCGGGCTCGCCTGGATGGATCTAGTCAGGAGGTCATCGTGACTGCGAGTCTGTGAATATACTGCCAAGATCTATGAAACATTTTACAAATTATGCTCTTAATTTGCACAATGCAACTGCAACGATTTCATCCAGCTGAAGAACATACAAGAATATACGATATTCGAAGATTTTGGATGGCATTAAAGGAAATTCAAATTAGAAGATAAGAAGACACGATTTCATAACTGGACTATGCTTAAAGCCCTACACTAACAGCCAAGGAATTTCAGGTTGCCAAATGCATGGGGCTCTCTGTAAACGGGAATTTTGTTTTGATGTTTGTGTCTGTTCTGTCCATACGTCAGTGTGGATCAGAGTGCTAGGGGATGCGATTGCCAATAGAAAATATACCAATTATTTTTCACCCAGATATCTAATGAAGCACTACGTTTTAAGCCACCACATTTTTACAGGGTGTAGAGAAAAGATCACTCTTTCAGATAAGACAAACTTTAAAAAATATGAGTTGGTCAACCCAAATGACGCATTTATGTCTATAACAGAGAATCATAATCTAAAACTTGTTGTTGATTCGGACCTGGGCGGTCACATAAGGAATACTGGTCGACATCAGAAGAAATACCATCAGTCGAGCTCACCTGTACGGGTCTGTTCAGGAGGCCATCGTGACTGGAGTCTGTGAAAAGCAGATGATTGACCACTAGCTGATAACCCCCCCCCCCCTAAAAAAAAAAAAAAAAACTACAATACGAAACACTTTTCTACTAGATTTAGATATCAGATACCGTCAAAACAACAGACATCGCTGTGAAAATTTGAAGAAAGCCTAATGTGCGGGGCTCTCGATCTGCCGTCTAACGGCAACTTTTCCATCAATAACGGTTGTTTGCCCATTTAGTGTTTGTTTTTGTTTGCTCTGTCCATACTTCTAATGCTTGTAGATGATTGCCAATGAGAATAACCACACACGAATCTTAGAAAATATGAAGTCTTTGATTACAAAACCATATCTAATGAAGTGCTACTATTTAGAGGACAAAGAGAGAGTATTGGCAATATCACAAAAAGATGGCAGAGGAACTGGATAGGCATGTCTTGAGAGTAGGGGCAAAATCAATCCTTCAGTTTTCTTGCTTGGACTCCAGAAGGGAAAAGAGTAAAAGATGCAAGAGGTGAAGCTGATCGAGAGGGAAAAAGAAAAAAGATTGTCCACAATCTCCATGTCAAGAGGCATAAAGGGCAGTGAGCAAGTAAGTTAGTTAGAAATCCATCCAATCATCAGATGTCATGATGACATGGACTATGTACTTACATGCAACCAGCTATCCATTTCACAGTGGTAGTGGTGACTTTAAAAGGGTTGGACGTGTGACTCCAGTCTATTGGCCACTTCCAATCACAGAGCGTAGAGAAAACATTGCACCACTGAATGTGAACATCGGGATAATTTTCTGCTAAACTACATATATCAACGGAAAACAGTTATAGAAGTTCATTTCAAATTGCCAACTTTTCTAACAGAAAAGATGATTTTGTCTGTTCACCTATTCTTTTATTCCTCCTAAATTAGGCCTAAGGCGTTCATGTCTAATTGTCTGACCAATTATACGTACATCTCCACCAGTGACCTTACATCAAATAGTTTCCTGTCAGTCTGCATACTGTCATCGCAAGGTCTTTCACACCCATATAGAGTAGAAAATGCCCCAGCTGAATATAAGGAGGACTGGACCAACATCGGCAGAAGTACCATCAGTCCAGCACAATTCGATGGATCTAGTCAGGAGACCATCGTGACTGGAGTATGGGAGTATGCTGCCAAGGTCTATTAAACCTTTCACAAATTATGTTCTAAATTTGCACAATACTACTGCAAAGATTTCATCCAGCTGAAGAACATACAAGAATATACAATATTCGAAGATTTTCGAAGACATCAATGGGAATTCGAGGAATTAGAATATATGAAGTGAAATGTCTTTCATAACTGGACTATGCGTAGCCAAGGAATTTAAGGATGACCCATTCATGGGTTCTCTACAAACGGTAATTTTTCTATCGATTACGTTTATTGGTCGTTTAGTGTTAGTTTTTTGCTTGCTTTGTCTATACTTTTTATGTGGAACTAAGGATGCTAACGATTGTCAATGACAATAACCACATATAATTTTCTAAAATATGAAGATTTTGTCTACAAAACCACATCTAATGAAGTGCAACAATTTAGAGGACAAAGAGAGAGAGAGAGAGAGTATGAGCAATATTACAATAAGATGATACAGGAACTGGAGAGGGCATGTCATGGGAGTAGGGACAGAATTAATCCACGCAGTATCCTTGTTTAGACTCCACAAGGGAAAAGAAACACAAGAGATTCGAAACCACCTGGAGTCGTACTGCTGAGGAATTGATGAAAGAGATGAATCCGATGGATAAGGGAAGAAGAAAACAGACTGTCCAGAATCTACATGCCAAGAGGCATAAAGGGCAGTGAGCAAGTAAGTTAGTTAGAAATCCATCCATTCATCCAGATGTCATGATGACATGGACTATGTACTTACATGCAACCAACTATCCATTTCACAGTGGTACTGGTGACTTTCAAAGGACTGGACGTGAGACTCCAGTCCATTGGCCTCTTCCAATCACAGAACGTAAACAAAACATTGTACCATTGAATGTGAACATCAAGATAATTTTCCGCTAAACTACAGATATCAACGGGAAACAGTTTTAAAAGTTAATTTCAAATTGGCAATTTTTCTAACAGAAAAGATGATTTTGGCTGTTCACCTATTCTTTTATTCCTACGGCGTTCATGCCTGTTGTCTGTGCAACATTACGTCAAACAGCTCCATCTCAGACTGCATAATATATTTCATAATGTAACTACAAGGTCTGTCACTCCCATGTACGTACAGAAGAATATCCTGAATATGTCACAGTTGAAGATAAGGAGTTCTGATCCGACACCAGGAGAAGTACCATCAGTCGGGCTCACCTGGATAGATCTAGTCAGGAGGCCATCGTGACTGCGAGTCTGTGAATATACTGCCAAGGTCTATGAAACATTTTACAAATTAGGCTCTTAATTTGCACAATACAACTGCAACGATTTCATCCAGCTGAAGAACATACAAGAATATACGATATTCTAAGTTTTTGGATGGCATTAAAGGAAATTCAAATTAGAAGATAAGAAGACACGATTTCATAACTGGACTATGCTTAAGGCCCTACACTAACAGCCAAGGAATTTCAGGTTGCCAAATGCATGGGGCTCTCTGTAAACGGCAATTTTTTTTTTTTTTGGATGTTTGTGTCTGTTCTGTCCATACGTCAGTGTGGATCAGAGTGCTAGGGGATTGCCAATAGAAAATATACCAATTATTTTTCGCCCAGATATCCAATGAAGCGCTACGTTCTAAGCCAACACATTTTTACAGGGTGTAGAGAAAAGATTACTCTTTCAGATAAGACAAACTTTAAAAAATATGACTTGGTCAACCCAAATGACGCATTTATGTCTATAACAGAGAATCATAATCTAAAACTTGTTGTTGATTCGGAGCTGGGCGGTCACAAAAGGGGTACTGGTTGACATCAGAAGAAATACCGTCAGTCGAGTTCACCTGGACGGGTCTGGTCAGGAGGCCATCGTGACTGGAGTCTGCGAGTATGCTGCCAAGACCCATAAACCCTTCTCAAATTGCAGTTTAATTTGCACAATATACAATCAACTGGGTGTATTTCTCTTTGGCAAAGATTTTATTCAGCTGAAGAAAGATACAAGAATAAAACATATTCGAAATTTGGGATGGTATAAAGAAAATAAAGGAATGACATTAACCTCGTAACTGTTTAAATGTAATATCGTATGCATGAAGAAACTGTTCAAGTTTATAATCGAAAGTCGACATACGAAATCTCCGATCCAATTGTCAACCAATGGCAACAACCAGCTGTGAATACTCTACACTAAAATCCGAAGAAAAATAAGCGGGAATTCTTCGAACAAAATCATATCTAACCAAACCTAAGCAGAAGACAAGGAAATCACACAGAGATGGACCTGGAACCGGAAGGGCATTTCATTGAGAAGAGGGCCAAAGATAATAGAAGACTACTGGCATGGACATTAGATTGTACATGATTACATTTAGAAGAAAAGAGCAAGGCCCAATACATTTGGCTTCGTCATGTCCGTAGTGTTGAGGAGAATATCGGAAGGATGATCTCTGCTGGGAAAGTGCCCAAAAGACGAACCCGAATCGCCAAGAGTGGATATTCTTCGAAGTTGCCTGTTATTGCAGGATGCATAACGGCCACTATTACCGGGTAATCTGGCTAGGTATCAATTTATTTGTCTGTTATGATAACAAGGTCTGTTACTCCCATTACACTGCCGAAATTTCCCAGTTGAAGATATGGAGTACTGGTTCGACATCGGAAGAAATACCATCAGTCGAGCACTGGTTCGACATCGGAGGAAATACCATCAGTCGAGCTCACCTGGACGGGTCTGGTCAGGAGGCCATTGTGACTGGAGTCTGTGAGTATGCTGCCAAGACCCATAAACCCTTCTCAAATTGCAGTTAATTTGCACAATATACAAAAACTGGGTGTATTTCTCTTTGGCAAAGATTTCATTCAGCTGAAGAAAGATACAAGAATATACCATATTCGAAATTTGGGATGGTATTAAAGAAAATAAAGGAATGACATTAACCTCATAACTGTTAAAATGTAATATCGTATACATGAAGAAACTGTTCAAGTTCATAAATGAAAGTCGGCATAAGATGTTCCCGACCCAATTGTCAATGACAGCAAACAGTTGTGAATACTCTACACTAAAATCCTAAGAAAATAAGCGGGAATATTTCGACCTAAATCATATCTTACCAAAAACTACGCAGAAGATAAATAAATCATAATGAGCCGAGTCTGGAATTGGATAGGGCAGTTCACTAAGAAGAGGGCCAAAGATAATCTTAAAAGTCTACTGTCACGGACATTGGATTGTAGAGGAAAAGAGGAAGACTAATGCATTTGGTTTCGCACTTTCGATAAGAATATCCGAGCGATGTTCTTTGCTGGGAAAGTGCCCAAAAGACGGCCCCGAATCGGCAAGAGTGGATATCCTTCGCTGTTGCATTTTGCGGGAGGCATGACGGCCACTCTCACTGAGTAATCCATCTATAATGTATCAATTTAGTTATCCGTTATTATGACAAGGTCTGTTACACCCATATACGGTATAAGATGTCCCAGTTGAGGGTAAGGAGTACTAGCCGGACATCGGCAGAAGTACCATCAGTCGAGCTCACCTAGACGGATCTAGTCAGGAGACCACCGTGACTGCGAGTCTGTGAATATACTTCCAAGGTCTATGAAACACTTTTACAAATTGTATTCTTAATTCTCAATACAAGTGTTTCTAGATTTCATCCAGCTAAAGCGTCGGTTGTTCAGCAGAAAGGCCTTAACGTTAGTTTTTTCTCTAATTTGATAAATATTGCCTTATTTGATATTTGCACTTAACGGAGGACAGAAAGATCTAAAATATCACACTACTTTGATTTCATGAAAAAAGAGCCAATGGTTTTCAAATTAGAGACAATTTAGTGTTCAGGCCCTTCTGGCGGGAACATATGATCAGATGATAGGGCCCTTCTGCAGGACAACCGACGAAAGAAAGACATGAATATACGATATTTTGAATTTTGGGGAAGTATTAAAGGAAATGAATCTAAGCTGAAGACGTAGAAAAGACTAACCAGAATTGCCAAGGGTGGAAATGTGTCGTTTCCGGTCTTCACGACAGGAGATATAATGGGCAATGAGTAATTAAATATGTGATGCATATATCTTGTCATGATGACATGGACTACGTAAAAAGATGTAACTAAGTTTTAACTATTTTACAATTCATAGTGTTATTGTTAACTACCAAAGGGGTGAGAGTAAGACTCAATCAAATATCTCAATAACTGAACGAAGACAGAACAACGTACAACTAAATCTGATTATTCGCCAAAATGACAGGAACAATTTACTTAACCCCAATGCTTCTACTGCGTTCCATCGGCAAGTTTGTTATTGATTAAATTTATTTTTTTCCGCTCAGTATTTTTTTTCCCTTTTCTGAAAATATGATTAGTGAGGGGTTTTTTTGGCCAATTGCCTGGACAAGGAGTGATGGTCGAAACACCATCAGCCGAACCTACTTGAATGGTTCCAGTCAGGACATCGTGCCTGGAGTCTGTGACCATGCTGCAAATGTCTATGAAACCTTTTAAAATGAAGATTATGATTTCCACAATACAACTGTCTTGTACAAATCTTATCCAGGTGAAGAAAGATACGTAGAAATACGATATTCGAAATTTGGGGTGGCATTGAATGAAGTGCGTGCACATTAAAGAAGATAATTAAAATTACATGGATTTCATAAGAGACCATGCTCAGACTAAAGGCGTCGTCACAATATGACGAATTGGCATTGCGTATCCATTGCGTATCGGAACATTTTGACATTCGTGTGGCATACGCTACGTTCGTTCGGGAATCGTTTTATCGTCGTTTTTGAGTCGTTTTAAATACGCAATCATACGTTGTTTGTTCGTTCCGTAGCCTGAAAAATTTTAAGCATGCTTAAAATTATCGACGTATGCCAAGCTACAAGCATTCGCAGCGCGTACGCTCTGAAGTTGCAATGCGACCTGTTTTATTCGTCAACAGGACGGAAGCGGTAAGTCACCAATAATTTTCCATTGATTGACCATAAGTGAGGCCCTTTCTCTGCGAACTTTTGCGTGTTGGTAGCGAATCAAAAATAAATTTACTTCTCATTTATACATGAGTGTGGGCTTATGTTTATACTAATTGTGCTTCATGTATCTGGTGTGTTTGTATGTGTGGTGCTGTGTGTGTGTCGTGTGTGTGTGTGTTTGGTGTGTGTGTGTGTCCTGTTGTCTGTGCGTGTGTCCGTGTGTTTGCGCAAGAAAACTTGCACACCTTACGACATGGGGTTGTTGCTGCTATTAAAAGTTTTATACATTAGCTGGGAGGACTAGGCGTGAGCGGCGAAGTGTTGGGGCACCGGCGAAGGGACTAGGAGGGGGTAAGGGGCCGGGAGCAATGAGTGGGGGACATGGGGTCCAGGTGCAGGCAACGAGACGTAGGAGCGCCGTACTAAAGGGGCGGAAGGTGTGCGGAGCGGTGAGCGTAAATTAACAATGAAAATTGTGTGTTAAGAATACGCATGAGGGAGGAATT
>JZLH01S0049634.1:0-11492 GCA_001188425.1 Eucidaris tribuloides
AATTCATGAAGGAAGATAATATTAATATCTATGACAATTTGTTCACAAATCAGAAAGTGAGCGTCTTTCGGAGGATTATATTTACGAAAAGCGCTTGACATTGTAGTGGTATCAGGGCGATGCCATGGTGTAATGTAGTTTAGAATGATTTTGAAATAAGTTGCTTTAACAAAGATACATGTATAACATGTTTATCTGTTTCCTCTTTTTAACCCCTCGTTCCCATTGCACAACGCCATTAGACTTTGCTGTGATGTTCGTGTGGTACTGAAAGAGTTAAACACAAGTCTTGGCTGCTATTTCCAACTATAGTGCACTGATAGATTACCTTGCTAACATGGTGAAAATATTTAAAATCACGGGCTAACATTGGCCACAGTTGAAAAAAAATGTGAGCTACATAATCCTCCATGGTTATTGGTTGATAAGGTTGAAAATGTAGCCCTGAAAAAAAAATGCATATTAAAATTAAGATTAAGTGCTTTAAAAGAATCAAAATCTACAAGCGCTAAAATCAACCGGATTCACCTGCCCATTTCCTCCATAGAGTTACTGTATGCAGATATAGACTATTTCATCATCCACCGGAGTGCAAATGTTCAATCATGCATATCTTACGAGTGGCAACATAACTTGCCAAACTTTTGTATTCTTGCTTGTTTAGGTCAGGTATCACAGTTTGATTTTTTTTTTTATAATTTAAAGCCCAAGTTTATTTTGGCGATTTTGTTTTTTAATTCCAAGCTTTATGCCCAAAGGTCAAGAGATTCTGAATATCTTTCGTTTTTTTTAATTAATACAAATATCGGGGGAGGGGGCGAGATTTTCGGGGTCCCTCGAGATTTTCGAATATATTTAACATTATCGCATACAAAGAGTTAATAAGGTGTTACGGTTATCCGAATTATGAGGTATAAACTCGGTTTACCTTAACTCTTTATTAACCTTTTGGATGCTATAATGTAAAATTTAGTCGAAAATCTCGGAGTTTCGCCGAAATATCTGCCCCCCCCCCGAGAATTTCCAGTAATTAATTTAAAAACAAACCGAAAGACATTCAGAATCTGTTATTGGTGTGATATGACCTTTGGGCATAAAGCTTTAAAAATAAAATTAAAAATCCCCAAACTAAACTTGGACTTTAAGCTCCACAATGTTAGCCTATGGCTTTAAGAACCTCATGTACAATTTTCTTTCTCTTCGTAGGTGTATTGCTAACCAGGTTTTTTCATTTTCATTCATGTAAGCTGTGCATGAAGTTACAATAAATTCCTCTTTCTGCAAAAGTATGTGTTATGGATGTTTGATGTAATATTTTAAGTTACAGTTACTTTCACCTACAGCATAGATGCTTAGTGATTTTGTACCTGTAATATTGTACAGATTTTTGTTTTGGAGTTACTTGTACTTTTATACCACTATTCTTGCTGAGTGCAAGTATGTGTGACTATTATTTCTATTGTTACTCAGAAATAAACTGTCTATATTTTTTATACATCATGCATAAATACAAATGTGTCTATGTGACTTTCAGTGTACTGTCAAAGAGGGTCAAAGTTAAATACCAGTAAAGCCTGTGCACATTTACAAATACAGCTAGATCAATTTAATCTGCATTTCTCTTTAAAATTGCACCCATTTAGGCACTCAAACTAAGCCCCAAAATGCACATATTTGGGTTGAAAATTAAACCCTCAGGGTGCACAAAGTACCCGAAAAGGTTAAATTTGAACCCGAAAGGTGTAGAAATTAACCCTTGGTGTTGAAAAATAGACCCCAACGTGCATATATATACCACAACAGGTTCAATTTTGAACCGGAAAGGTGCAGAAATTAACTGCTTGGTTGAAAATTAAACCGCGCAGGGTGCATAAATATACCCCAAAGGTTCACTTTTGAACCTTAAAGGTGCAGAAATCAACCGGGTGGGTGGGAAAATAACCCACAGGAGCATAAATGAACCATTAAAGTTCAATTTTGAGCGAAAAGGTGCAAAACTTAACCCCTTGGGGTGGAAAAATGAACCCCCAGAGGTTCAATTATGAACGTGAATGGTGCAATAAACTTCCAAAATTGAACCCCATGGGGTGCAGTTTTGAACCTGGAAGGTGCAATAATGCACCCCATCTTAGGGTGCAAAATTGAACCCCAGACAGGAGTTCAAATTTTGAACCCCATGGGGTGCTGCTATTGTATCACCCCTGGGGGTTCAATTTGAACCCTAATTTCTTAGTGTGTACTTGTCCAGTTGTTTTTGAATGATTCTGTACTCTTTGCATTGACTACTTCACTAGGCAAACTGTTCCAATCGTTAACAACCCGTCGGCTGAAAAATTTGCTTCTAATGTCCAGTCTTGATCGTTGTGTGTAAAGCTTGAGATTGTGACCACGTGTAGTAGAGTGTTATTGCACGAGTAAAAAAGGCCTCTTCGGGGATTCCGAGTAGACCATGCATGAGTTTATATACATTAATCATGTCACCTCGTTTCCGTCGATAATATAATGAATGCAGGTTGAGGACTTGAAGACGCTGCTCATACGACAAGTTCCTTATTCTGGAATTAGACGGGTAGCTCGCCTTTGAACTTTCTCCACCTTATCTGCATCCAATTTGTATCTTAGATGCCACAGCACATTTCCATATTCCAAGTGAGGTCTCACGAGGGTGACAAATAATATCGGAAGCATTTCAACTGTTATTGGGTAAATGTCCGTTTAATCATTCCCAGAATCTGGCCGGGGGGCCAGTCAAATTTATTGCTGTACACATGCGTGACCAAAAAAACGCGTTTAAAGGGGTGTTTTTTCAGTTTTAGCGGCGGCGCGCGTGCACTCGTTAAGGGTATCAAAACACTGATTTTCCAAAAAAAGGGTGTTTGAAAGACTGGTCAAACGTATTTAGGGTATGTTTTTTCTTCAAAGCTTTTTTTAAAGACGGTCAAACGTGTTTAGGGTATGTTCCCCCCCCAAGTTTTTTGTCTATTTAAGCATATTGTTAGCAAGTAGACAAAACTTGTTTAGGGGTCATATTCTGGCGACAACTTGTTTAGGGCCAAAATGTGTAAATGAAGCCCGCGAAAAAAACTTGTTTAGGGTGTTATTTTGCACACAGAGAAAAACTCGTTTAGGGGGTGTCTGGAAATAACTTGGTCACGCATGTGTACAACATTATATTTGACTGGCCCCCCCCCCCGGGAATCTGGTTTGCTTTCGTTACTGTAGATGATACATGTTGATGGAAATTAACTCTTCGTCAACCAGTATCCCAAATCTTTCTTGCTTGGTGACCGTCAATTGCACATCATTCATAAAGTAGTCAAATCTTGGGTTGTTTTTCCCGGGGGGTCGCCTCTCCGGACGGTCTGTATCCCACCCGTGTCCAACAACCTCAGAAATGCACCCTAAACGGCGTACGTAACCTACATTACCAAATTTGTGACCCTAAATGGCGTAACGCATGAGAAAAGCTACCTAAACGGCGTGACTCCCATGAAATCCTTTCATTTGATACCCTAAGTGGCGTGAACTGGAAATCCACTAATTTAATACCCTAAGTGTGCGTGAACTGGAAATCACTAATTTAATACCCTAAGTGGCGTAAACAGTGAAATCACTAATTTAATTGCCTAACCAACTGTTTTTCTCATCTAAAACATTATTGTACATTACAGAACCCGAAAAGTTCAATCAATAATTCATTTATATTTTCCTTATTAAAAAACGTTCATTTTTGGAGATGTTAATAGATGTACTTAAATTTGCACCCCTAAATGGCGTAATCTCACAACCAAATTAGTAACCCTAAATGGATGACATGTGAGAAAAGGCTTACTCTAAGCGGCGATTGCTAGCGATTTGAGTTGAAAAAGCTACCCTTTTTCCAAAAGACGTCGACGACGTCCGAACGCTGGAAAAGGGACCCTTTACGACGCTTTTTCTGGACGTGGGTGCGTAGCAGGCGGCGTGCTCGTGGAGAGCGACCCCCCCCCCGGGTGTTTTTCCCGACATGCAACACTTTTCACTTATCAACGTTAAACGGTAGCTGCCATTTCTGTGACCATTCTGATGTTCGTTGCAAATCAGCTTGTAGAGAATCATATCCAGCACAAGAGTTCACATCAGCAAAAATTTTGGTGTCATCAGCAAAAATGTATACTGAGTTTTGAACAGTATCCGGCAGATCGTTGATAAAGATGATAAAGAGCACCAGGCCTAAAACACTTCCTTGGGGTATACCACTCTTAACTTTAGCCCATTCTGAAAAAGTTCCATTTACTGCTACTCTTTGTTCTCTTCCTGTGAGAAAAGCTTTTATCCACGAATGGAGTTTACCTGTTATACCACTAGCTGTCAGCTTATTGAGAAGTCGAAGATGAGGTACGGAATCGAAGGTTTTACAAAAGTCGAGGTATACAATGTCAACAGGTTTTCCAACATCAATTAAAACCGTAATTTCTTCCATAGCACAAAGTAGTTGTGTTTCACAAGACCTATTCGGCACAAATCCATGTTGACAGTCTGAACTTTCTGGGACATCAAATGTTGAATTAGTTCATCACGTATAACACCTTCCATTACCTTCCCGATTACTGACGTCAAGCTAATTGGACGATAGTTTTCAGCATTTTTCTTACTACCTTTCTTGTGAAGTGGTGTAATATTTCCTATTTTCCAGTCATGAGGTAGGATGACCTCGTCCATAGACTTTGTAAAAATAATTTGAAGAGGTGTCAAAATTGATGAAGCTGCTTCCTTCAGAAACCTCGTAACCGGGGATAACACTTTTCAAAAACGAGGAGGAAAAAGCTTGGGAAAAAACATACCCTAAATACGTTTGACCAGTCTTTCAAAGAAAGCTTGGGGAAAAAAACAAACAAAATAGCCTACAGGCCTATAGGCCTATATGTTTGACCGGTCTTTCAACTCAAAACCATCCGTTCGAAAATCCGCATTTTTGATACTCCTAACGCGTGCACCGCATCTGCAGCCGAAAAAACACCCCTTTAAACGCGTTTTGGGGGTCGCGCATGTGCACAGCATTATGTTTGACTGCCCCCCCCCCTTCCCCAACCCCGGGCTTTAATACACATTGAACCGCTAGTCGATCGGCGCTCCATACTGAGTATTTACGATTACGTCACATTGAAGTTAACCACGCCCCCGACCTCTATTTTGCTCATCATTTGCTCGCTGTTAACAGTAGCTAGATGGGCAGCCAGTGCAGTATTGCAGTGGGGACTACCATGAGTACGCGGTACGGAGAAAGAAGCGATATGATTTTTCTCCGGTCTCCAGGATTTGGACATTGCTTTGGGGGATCTTTGTCAAAAACCAGCAGGTGTGTATTTACTAATCGTCATCTCCGAACACTTGATATTCGCTAGGGAAAAGGTTTGACATTAAATTGCTCAATCTATAACTCTTGGTCATGTTGGTCTTGCTTAATAGTTAATTCAAACGCATTCAAAACAAATTGGTACATTACTACATGTACACATGTGGACAGGGTATAAAAGAGAGACGAGAATATCACCTAGCTCCATATGCATACACATAGTTTGAATATATAGAAAGTAATTGTATTTGTAATTGTAATTGTAATTAACAAAAGTAATTGGAAAATTGTAATTGAAAAAAAATGTAATTTAATTGAAAAGTAACTGTAATTGAAAATTTTGGCAGACACGTAATTGTAATTGTAATTGTACTTGAAGAAAGTAATTGAGCCCAACCCTGGGTCACGACGATCCCCTGCCCCCCCCAAAAAAAACAATTGAGTGGAGGACCCCCTCCCCCCGGGGGCCTCTGGAATGGACTTGAGCGAAAAATGGGGGTCTCCGGAACTGGAGCTAAGGCTTCAGAAATCCTGAAAATGCTAAGCCTATGCTCTGGATCTACAAAACGGCGAAGTTCCGGCGCACTGTGCTGAAAGGGCAATGGTCTCGCCCGGCTGCGCTGCAAAAAATCTGAAGCGAAACAGCAATTTGGGGGTCTCTGGAACTGAAAAAATAAAACAATTTCTATGCCTTCTGAAATTGTGATGCTCTGGAACGGAAATCTGGGCTGAAAATAGGGGTCTCAACCACGGCACATAGGCCATAGCCATAGGTGTCACACAGTTATACTAAGTGCAATCCCCCCCCCTCCCCCAGGATGAGGAGAAGTCGCCCCCTCCCCCCATCACCTCCAATGGCCCCAGTGTGTTTTCCACGCTGGTTACCAGACTAGTCTGCAGGCACATACTTTATTTTGGCACTAAAATACTACTGCACCTTGAACCAAGACTAATCTTGAATGTTGGTCAGTGCTTGTGCCACATAACACAGGGCCTATTGAAGTATGCCCACGCATGGTATTACTGGACATTATTGTATTACCGGACATGCGTTCTACGCGCGGGACTACGCGTATCGAATGTGCGAGTCGAGTGGGGTGATCAAGAAATGTATGACGCATCGTAAGAACACAAAAAAACTTTGAAAATTTACACATCTATGACAAATACATGCCTTTTTCATGAAATAATCCTATTTTCCTAATGCCCGTGCAAAGTGAATGGCTGTCAAGCTTGTTTTGAGAATGTCATTTTGCTATTTGTTTTCCGTGTATTTTCTTCTCGCGCGACTTTTGTGTTTTGCCATAGACATAACACGGTGTCCGGCAATACAGGTCGATTTTCAGCGCCGCGAAATAAAGAAAATTTTTGAAGGGGTTAGTTGAACTGCCGATTTCGTCAGATTAATCAAGTGAATTTCTTCCTTTTTGTTGAAATATTAAAGGTTAGTGACATCATTGGGAACACTTGAAAATGTCTCAGGAACCAAATGAGTTTGAAAATATATATACCAGCTGTTCACTAGCAGATGTGAATCTCCCACCTGGGAGGATTTGTCTGTAATTTGTTTACTTAAGGAGAATCAAGCATAAACATAGGAGTATCTTATTCTTTGCCGGGTAGGATAAAAATAACCCCCATCAGAGCCACACAGCAGGTTTCCATGCTACTAGTGAAATTGACATTGTTTTGTTTTAGAATGAGTGAACGTTTGACTACAAGATTTCACAGGAGAAGCCTTGCATAGTTTACTTGATTCTAGAGTAGTATCAGCCCAAGTTGAGGACTACCCCCAATCATGTCATTTATCTTTAATATAGACATTTGAATGAATTTAAAAAATATGATTTTCAAGAAAATCAACCAAGTTTATTGTGTGAATTCTGCATCCAAATAAAAAGTGTCCGGTAATACGATACACCGACATACTAGTCTGCAGCACATATTGTTCAGATCCTGATGTGTGTAGCACTGCCGCAGAGCTACCAAGTCTCACGCATTGTGCGTGAGACTCCCGCATTTTGGCCTTATCTCACTCAAAAATTTTGTTTGATTTTCCATACATTTCTATTGATCTCACGCATTGGGACCTCTCACTTATATCATTGGCCTATGGGAGTCTAGTCTCGATCTCACGCAAATGGATTCACAGACCTTGGCAACTCTGCTGCCGACAAGGGTTTGAGCCTTCAAACTACATGTATTGCCAGACTGTAATGTATTAGTGTTCACAAGGGGAAGAAAAAATATATGAACAGACATTCCTTCCCCAAATAAACTGATATACCTACAATACCTTACCACTGTTCCTTTTGTATACCATGGACCTACTAAGCACAGGTCCATGGATATACTGTATAGGACTGTAGGTATTGGCTAACATTTACTACAGTTAAAAAAATCTGAGCCTCATGATTCCCCATGCTACCATTGTCTTTGATGAGGTCTAAAAATGAAGCCCTGAAAAAATCGTATTTCAAAATGATTATTTAGTGCTTTAAAAATGTGAAAATTGTAAGTTGACCAGATTCACTTGCCCATTTCCTCCCATAGACCTACAGTGTGTACACCTACGCTATTAAACTCGCCCCGAGTTTGAATTGTTTATTCATGCATAACTTGCCATTGGCAGTGTAACTTTCCACACTTTTGTATTCTAGGGTCTTTATTTGTCCATTTGAAAACTACTATGTAGCTCAGATATCAAAGTTTGACAATTTTTTAAATTGAAGCTCCACAATGTTAGCCTATCACTTTAAACCTTGCCCCCAGACTAAGCTACTACATTCCTGGCATACCAACTGCTGGACTCCCCCCCCCCCCCCACGGAAGCCCTTATGACCTTCCATGATACCAACTGCAATTGAGAGCGGAGTAAGATGACCTTTTGAACTTTGTACACATGATGTCAAATAACCATAAATTATAGATTGATGTCAGGTTTACTTTTTAAGGTTGGTGGCCTGTGTAAAACCATACTGATACACCTTTTGTTACATGTACATGTACATGGATTGTGTTTAGTTTGCAGGCACATGCAGACCCTCGTTCATACATCATGCTCTGCAACTGAGCTCAGGGTCTGAACAATCTGTGCTGCAGACAAGTACTGCCAAACACAGTTTGTCATGTACTTACAAATGAGTATGAGGTGTAGTACAACTTCACTCTGAAGTTGGATCAGTGACAAGCAGCAAAGATACACTCTCACAATTTCTCTTTACAGATTCAGGTGGACACATGGCAGATTGTGATGACACTGTTGAACCGGTCTACATTAAAATGGAAGATGACGGTGAGCCACAACGGACCAAACTGGAATGGCAGAAGCAACAATGTGAAACGAATGGTAAATTATGTCACTTGTATGGTACACATGTGTGTTAGCAATTCCACAGTCAAGCCAGAAAGATATAAAAATGTTACACGTACACGAATTGCAAAGTGCAAATTTGCAAAACAAAATTGCTTTTTTCTACATGTATATTAGCCACACTGGAGGCAATTTTTGCAGTATCCGGACAAGACAAGATAAGCCTTTTGTTTTCTACAGACCATTCAAATTACAAAAATCAAAGAAATTGAATAGAAATCTCATTTCAATTACAGTATGTATTCCTAAATTTCATAATGTGACTTTTTGTTATTGTTATGTTTGTATGTTTTATGTTTTGGGTTTGTTCATTTAATGTATTTGTGGTTGTCAATGATTAGTTTGCATATATTTCCCTGTATGGAAGTAAATAAATTCAATTCAATTCACTAAGTGAAGGTTTTCAAAGTGTGGTATTGTGAAATCTGAAATCATTTTTGTCTCGCCGCAGTCACCTGTGTAGCAGTACATGACAGACATTGATATTTTTTATAGTATGCACAATAACTGTTGGGTTAGGATACCAAAATTCATACACAACTCTTTACATGCTGAATTATTCTGAGGGAAAAATGGCAATTGTTCTTTTCATATTTGCTTTCCTTGTTACGGTATTGACAATTGTAAATTTTGTAGATGTTACTTTAGTACACTATTTTTTGTGTCTCCTGTACTTGTGAAGGAGAAAAATAATTATTTTGATTGTTCAATTTAATTGTATGATTGTGCACAGATGCAACATTCACCCACAAAGGATTAATAAAGGGCAGTGACATGATTGGGAGAAATAAAAAAAAAATGCCTCTAGAACCAAACTGAGTGAAAGATACCAGTTTCTACACCAGCTGGTTTGTATCTCCTGGCTGGAAGGATTGGTCTTGAATTTGTTAACTGGTCGCATGTCGCCAACTGGTATGCAAAAAAGGTGGTGGAGTTACATTTTTCAGAACGGTGGCGAAGAAAAATGTCATAGTTCAGCAACCCCATGTCCTATTAACCCAGTTGATATCTCATTTTAAAGCTAAACAATATGGCTACATATGTGGAAAAAAACTATTGGAGAGAAAGGAAAAATAAAAACATGGCAGCAATATAGGGCCTATACCACAAATGGTAGGGGGTGGCTAGTATACAGGCATAAACCCTTGTCCGTCGTGCTACGCAAATCAGGGTCTGAACAATCTGTGCTGCAGACTACTTCTTCCATAGACCCTGTGTTATAGCTGCTCCGTACAAGAAAGAGACAATAAAATTAGTCTTGGTTCAAGGCGCAGTAGTATTTTAGTGCCAAAATAGAGTCTGTGCCTGCAGACTAGGGGGGTGGAGGAGCAGGTGGAGGAGGAAGAAGAGGGAATGAGTATATCCTTGTCAAAGTTTTGTTTATCCTGTTCCTTTTTTGTTGCCGAAGGAAGTTCCCACTTTATTAAATTAAATTTAACAACAACAATATTTAATTCAGCATGAATTTCATTACATGGGGCCTATCTATCATTGGAAAACAGTTGCTCATGACGCACGGTACCCATACCTAGTGTAGGTTGTTGTATGTTGATAACAAAATGTTGGGGGGGCCAGGAAAATACAATTTTCTTTCGGGGTACTTTTCGCCGTTTTCAGTCTGTTCCCATATTTTTGTATTGACCCTATGTAATTTCAAGGTGGGCTTGTTTTACACATTTCGGGGCTCTTTGCATTTCGGGTAAATGCTGCAGCCCGGTTTTTTCCCTGGGGGGGGGGAGGAGGTGTCACTTGAGGAGTAAAAAAATAAATAATATATGCCTAGTACCCTCTCGTAATTTATTCCATAATATTGTCATGTACTAATAAGTGGCAAAGCACTAGTTTTGTAGTTAAAGTAATAAATAGAATGATATACAGTAGGCCACCAACAGGCTGAAATGAGAGGTCTGTTATGTAGACTAGCTGTAATATGGAAAATTATGGTAGAAATGCCCTTTATGATTATGACTTAATTATGTTAGTACTGCTTAGGATTTCAAAGTTACAAAGTCAAGAAAATACAGCATTTTGGAGGATACACTGTATATGTGACAAAGTTGCACTCATTGTGTGTATGACAGAAGTGGAACTTACTGAACAGATTAAATTGCTATGTAATGGCATATGATACAGAAGCTAATTAATTACCTAAATGCTTAAAAGTGACTATACAGAATCTCTCTTGTCTTCTGTCACTGAAGTTAGTTTTCATTTGATTAATTTAAAGAACTTGATGTGCTTTAAAACTTGACACCTTACATATGTAAAGGTATGTGACTGGAAATGTGGTAATTAATTCAAGGTCGTTAACGTAAAGTTGGAAAAGCCTCACTTCCAATTAAAATGTATTCACTTAATTATAAGGGTACTAAGAATAAGTCCTGAAGATATGAACTTTATACCATGTTTCAATCCAATTTTACTGGTTATTTTGTGCAAAACAATGATTTTGAGAAAAACACGTTTGAAAATTTCCATTTACCTTGTTGTCTATGGAGTATTTTACCACTAATTAGCTAATGATACTAAAACCGAAGTGATATTTGGTCAAAAATTTGCTTGGAATGAAAGGAGGTGATAGAACCTGCATTATATCCAAAAATATGTTTTTTGCCCATTTTGACCATGTAACCCAAATTACGCCACCTCATGACATGCGACCCACTGTGAAATCAGTAAAATCAGACTTTTTGCTTTAATGTAACTCACTAGCTCAGCAGATATGCTAATTTTTGGTGTAAGGACCCTTTAGTGTTTGCAGCAAATGTACTTTAAAAAAAACTG
>JZLH01S0049634.1:13397-23744 GCA_001188425.1 Eucidaris tribuloides
GTCAGAAACTAAATAAAAAGCAGCAAAGATACACTCTTATAATTTCTCTTTTTCGTATCAATCAAATAATACAGATCCAGGTGGACACAAGAGATACAGGGATGAGGAGGTTGAACCAGTCTATGTCAAATTGGAAGAGAGTGAGCCACAACAGACCATACAGGAATGGCAGAATCAACAGTGTTGGATTGATGGTAAATTATGTCTCTTGTCTTGTGTACATATTTATGAGCAATTCCACAGTATTCAAGTAACAAGGTTTGTTTAGGCTATTGATGAAGGGCATGTCTGTGAAATATGGGGGTCAGTAATGACCTAGAATTTGAAAAGTGTGAAAGAAAAACAATAGCTCTTCGCCTTTTAATAGTGTATGTTCAATAGTAGGAATTTTTTCAAATCAGAGTCTAACGGTCACTATAGTTCCATTAAAACTGAGTTTCTAGCTCCTGTATTTTGCTAAAGGTTCCCAGATGGCATTTTCTTCTAAATGCCATTGTATTTACACAATGTTAATTTTTAGGCATGCAAAAGAGATGCCCTGCCTTTAAAGTATCATGATATTTTTAGATCCTTCTGTCACTCTAATAAGTGCAAATAAGGCAATATTTCTCAAATTTTGAGTATTTTTTCTGAGAAAATTTTCTGTTACAGCCCATCTGCTACGAACATATGGTAGGGCCCTTCTGCCAGGAATATATGCTAGCGTGCTTTTGCTGGCCCTCCAACTTTATAACTTCAGTGGGGTACTGACGGCACACCAGTTCATTGTCATAGAAACAATCATATGTAACAATGTACCCAGATTTGGAAAAAAGTGATCTTCGTAATCCTTCATGCTATTTGTGTCTCTGATAAGGTTTAAAATGGAAACCCTGAAAAGATTAGACTTTTGCTTTCAAACAGTGAAAGTCTATGAGAGGCTTGAGAGCCTAGTGTTGTGATGTTGATTTCCCCCATATACTGCTGTTGTAATTTTAAGAGTGTGCTTGATACATAAGTCACATGCGATGTTTATCCAAACATATCTAGGCAGTGGCAGCAGAAATTTCCAAAATGTTGTATTCTAGGGTGTTCATTTGGGTGCACCTTGTTACTCCAAAGGTTTGTTATTCCAAACAAACATTTCTTATATATCTGTGCTTGAGGGCTTGTTAATCTGAAAATAAAATATGACCTGTAACTATTTATTTGTCCACTGATTATGTAAATAAGGTATAAGAATTTTACAAATTTTCACAGATTTAACCTATTCAATTTCAAATTTTGTCTTCAATGCCAAAGTTTGATGTCATTGCCTAGAATTTAAATTATGTATATTTCTTCAATTTAATGATCATAAAACTAAAAAAAAAACATATATATTTCCAAAAGTCTAAGGAAGTGGCATTTGAATTTTCAGAGTAAGTATAATTTTTGCAAATACGTACATAAAGTTTGAGAACAGTAAATGGTTCTGGCTAACACACTAGCCTTTTAGTCCAAAAACCAAAGTTTTAAATTTTTTACAACGATGCACTGTTAAAGCCCAAGTTTAGTTTTGGGGATTTTTTTGTTATTTGAAAGCTTTATGCCCCAAAGTCATAACCCTGCAATAATAGATTCTGAATGTCTTTAGTTTTTTTTAATTAATTAATGAAAAATCTCGGGGGGACCCCCAAAATATTGCATTATAGCATCCAAAGGGTTAAAAAGGCTTAAGGTTACATGTGTTATACCTCATCTGAAAGAGCAGACGTAGCTCTTTCAGATGAGGTATTACTAATATAACCTTTTTAACCCTTTGGATGCTATAATGTAAAATATAGTCAAAAATGTCGGGGGTCCCCCCTGACATTTTTCATTAATTAATTTAAAAAAACCCAAAGACAAAAAACAGTTATATGAGTTATACCTCATCTGAAAGAGCCGAGTCTGCTCTTTCAGATGAAGTATAACACATGTAACCTTAAAGCCTTTCATTTTTCATTAATTAATAAAAATAAACCCAAAGACAAAGAAAAAGTTATTTGAGTTATACATAAATAGTTCTACAGGAGTGACACATGTCCTTTACGGGGCATGTGTCCTGTGTGTCTCCGCAACGGCTTTCACCTCGTTAGTGAAGAGCATACGGATTAGAAAACCCAAAGGGATTTTACTGAAAGCCTGCCAGCCCAAGGATGAAAGCATTGTGCAATACAGTGTATGATAAATACAGCTTGTTATTGTGGCTACATACTGCAGCGAGATAATTGGCCTGCAGGGGGCCCTAATGATGATTGACATCCGCTGCAGTTGAAATGGCAGCTTTGATGGAATTTGAAGCTTTGGACTTTCAAGTTGCCTGCTCAGCATGTATGCCAGGGCTTGACCAACATGTTGATTCTGAAGTAATCGCATGTCAATTTCGCGGGGAAACGCAAGATCTCTTCATGGTGTAGATTAGAACGGGCAGGATGGCAATGGTTCTCAGTTTCGTATTTCTTCTGCAAGCGTGAGAAAGCAAAAAAATGCCTTGCTTGAGAAGCTGACTGCCTGCTGAAGATGAGCATTGTTATTTACAATGATTTATTACATTTGATACCCTGTGTGTTGTTGCAGATATTAAGATAAAATCTCTGTTGAAGATATTGTCTTTGCGGTCAACAATGGGCTGTTATGCTCGACAAGCTTTTTGACAGAAGAGCCTTTCAATACGATGCCAAACAGAGACTTGGATCATATTGTTAATTCTTTTCAGTGATGAACGGGGGGCAAGATATTATTCAGCCATCTATGCGACTTGGCAATCAGCAGTTTGCTTGTACAGATTCGTATTTCTCATGTTGCATCAACGTTTTTGCTGGATACAGATGAATCCTAGGCTTAAGCAGGATGCCTTAGCATGCCTAAAAAAATTAACCATTGTGTAAATAGCAATGGCATATGGCGAGAAAAATGCCATCTGGGAACGCTTTAGCAAATATTAGGACCTGGAAACTAAAGTTTAGTAAAATGTAGGCTGACCGTTAGACTGGACTGATTTGAATTTTTTCTCACAAGAGAAAAAAATTCCTACCATAGACGATACGTAAACAGCTATTGTTTTTCTTTCGGCAATTTTCAAATTCTAGAAAATCACTAGACCCCACAAATTTTGCAGACATGGCCTATTCATCATATAGGCTTAAAGGCCTGCCGCACACTACACCGACTTTTTTGTCGTACTAAAGCTGCAACCATAGATTGGATCGGCGAAATTAAAAAACAAAGCTACATTTCGTGACACGCTGATTGTGTACGAAATATATAGCTTTGTTTTTTTATTTCGGAATGCAAGTCAGTGGGAGTCATATGACTAAAAGTCATGTGATGTCGGAGCCTTAAGGGCATGGGTTATCTTTTCCTGGTCTGTGGAAAGTTTGCAAATGAATCCACTGCCTAATTCTTTTTCGTGAGATGAAGCGGGCAAGATATTTTTCACATCTCTGGCAGCCATTTGCATGGCTCAGTTGTGCCTTGTACGATTTTATCTCAGTTCATGGAACTGTTTGTTGGCTAAAGTTGATCGCCAGCTTAGCCCAATTGAAGATGGTTTGATTTGCTTTAACGATGCATATTCCCATAGATGCCGCAGAGACAAGAATAATCTCAGTCGTAGTCTTCATCGGCATTATACGCTCAGTGACATGATTGGAGAAATGAAAATGCCTTTTAGTAGACCAAAACTGGTTGACAAGATAAACCCAAATGTAGCAGCGCGGCAGCTGATGGGAATCACCTGAGCGGAAGGATTTGTCTTGAGTTTGTTTACTTATGGAGAATCAAGGCAATGAACAGGCCACAGTTTAATTTTATCGGGACACGATAGATTAAAATCCCCATAGAAGGCTACACTACAAATTTGCTGTTAGACAGGCATAAGCACTATATCTTAAAATAAACATTTGACATACAAAATTTTCACGTTAGATATCCCTGCACCTGTTTACGTTGATTTTAGAGTATGTTCTTCACCTCATGTTGAAAGACATATAATACAAAAAATAGAGTAAAAAAGAATAAAATGGAAGAACTCAATGCGTACTATCGATCCCGCGGTATCAGTACTATCGTAATCAACGGCAGGAACCATCACTCTGGGTCCTCTTAGCGTGTCCTTGAAAATTTCCCCCTCTGAAGGAGGTGTAGACAAACGCAGCATAGACATGGTGGATACCCCCATCAATGTCATTACCCATAAAAGTAAGACTTTCGCTACTCACCAATTGTTTTTGAAGTTTAAAATTACAGCAGATAAAATACTAAAAGAATGAATAATCATTGAAGAGTTATTTTGAACAAGGACTGTCAATAAAGGTTGTGCTATAGTAGTGCTGGACTAAAGACACCTGTCACGACTTGTTCGGCTGATCTCTGTGAAAAAACATCAGCCTCTCCATAAAAGAGATCCATACAAATGGGTCCGAAAACTCCACGTGGTTTGCTATTGGAGCCTGGTAGGTTTAGGACGGGAAGGATTCATGGCGTTAGTAGATACAGCTTTAGTTAGCTGCCCAAATGCTAGAGAGCCATGGTTGCATTAAAACATGGTGGTTGCTGTCTGATAAAGCTGAAATCATATCAGCTTCTTTAAAATTTAACAGTTTAACTGTAAGAGGTGGGCTATAGAAGGTCAATGTTCAGGTGACATTTTCTGAATTCGATGCTGCATCACAACCGCTAGTGCTATGACTTCATGTGTATGGACACCAATTTGCAATAAAAAGAACTTTGGTAAAAAATGCGAAATCTAGGTGCCAGGGGGGGCGGCGCCGAAAAGATTCTAACGAATCAGATGCGCGCGCATGACATGTTAAAATGTAGTTTTTTGACATTGTTGGCTCATTCTGGGAATTTTCTCTGATATTGGGGTGGTTCTAGTATGTTTTTGATGCCTAGGTACTTATTAGTGAAGGTTTCATAAAAATTTGGGTTTTCATTTTTGGGGCGGAATGGGCAGCTTTTGTCAAAATTTAGGCATGAGGGCGCTTTTCATAAATTACTCGAAATTTCATCAGTTACTAATAATTCCAAAGCACAATGGATAAAAGATAATCGATCAGTTGTACCTGCTGGTGAAATTGAAACATCGCTTATCATATTCGTTTGCTACAGTGTCCATTTTTGTGTGTCTCCCAAGCGTTCTAAATTTAAATGTACAGAGGGAAAAGTTCGTTGACACCTATGCTTTTTAGAATAGGAGACTGCCTGAAACATTAAAATGGGTGGCTTCAATCAAAGTATAGAAGATATTCAGCTTAAATTTCATGAGTGGGTCAATCATGTGATTCTCATTATTCGCCAGAAGTCTTTCAAGGCTGGCAGCGGAAGCAAAGATCTGGCGAGATATAAGGAAAAAGCGCCCTCCAGGCGAAAATTTTGATAAAAAATTGCAATTTCTTCGTAAATGA
Organism: Eucidaris tribuloides; assembly: GCA_001188425.1. Taxonomy (NCBI): domain Eukaryota; kingdom Metazoa; phylum Echinodermata; class Echinoidea; order Cidaroida; family Cidaridae; genus Eucidaris; species Eucidaris tribuloides. Next base: position 18,809 of record JZLH01S0049634.1, read on the forward strand.
AAAGTCAAATTCACAGAAGCATTCACGAATGTATTCCTTGGCACTGTTTTGCACCAAAAATGCCACCCATTATAATAAAAATATCAAAATTAATGTTAAGCCATAATAGCTTTAAAATGTCAATTTTTATGCATGTACTGGCGGCCATTTTGAATTTTTTCGTTTTTTCGGGGTCACTGGGCAACCTGGATTTCACATTTTTTTCGTTCTTTTTTTCAATAAATGGTAGTCGGTATAATAGGCGATCTTCTCATCAAATTAAGGTGTGATGAGCATGTTTTTTGAAAATGTCACCCTCTATACCCACCTACTAGTTTAAGTTAACCGGCATTAGGAAATCAATTCTTATTTTGTAAATAACCTGTATTTTTGCAAACAGGCCAGCCCAAGATTATTTCATACTTAACTGATCAAAAGTTCCTTATGTTTACAGTAAATTGACGTCTTAATTAGCTCAAAATTGAGAGCTTTGTGAGAGTGCTATTATTGAAACAATTTAAAGTATTAAGTTAACAAAAGGAACAATTTTATTGTTGTTATCCCACCCTGCGATTTTGCATCAGCCCAGCCCAGATATCTCATACTTAAGCTGATAGCAAAGTTCGCTTTATTTTCAAGTAAATTGACTCTTTAGTTCAATGAAGGATTTGGAGGCATATCATGAATGTTTTACAATAACAACAGAAAATTTCAACTCATTTGCTTGAAAAAAATAAAATAAGCAAATTGGTGTGTTCAAGTGAAGAATATAATCCTCAAATTCATGCTACCTCTGGCAGTGTTATGATCTCAAGGATTTCAGTTTTGTTTCGAGACCAAATTTTGAGGTTCGTTCTGAAAACACAGTAGCAGGTTCTTTGGTCGCCAAAACTGCCAAGTGCGTTGGTCTAGTTCTTGGTCTTGGAAGTGCTCATGCTCGGTCTTGGTCTTGAATACATAGTTTCAGACTCAGAACTCTAAAGTCTTGGTCTCTAGAGCAAAAGGTCTGTTCTTGAATACCATTGGTCCTGTGTCTTGAAACTACAGCGTACTTGGTCTCGAAACAAATGGTCAAGGTCTAGGTCTCAGTTTAAAAAATCGAAGACCTAGACCACAACACTGACCTCTTGTATGCACTTTGGTGATCCAGCAGTTGTTGACTCGAAGTCAGACTCGAGTCGCCAATTTCAGACTTGCACACTTGACTTGACTTGTGGAAAAATGACTATGTGACTTGACTATGGAGCAGAATGACCATGTGTGACTGTGACTTGACTAAAAATGACCTGGTTACAACATAATAAACATGTATGTGGGTCCAATCCGACGTCAAATCACGCAATTTCTATGACAATTTGTCACCTGACCGCCCTTCAAATTTTGTTAAAACTCACACCAAATGTTCCGCCAAGTGTCTGACCGCGATAATTCTGAAAATTTTTGTCCCAAAGGTCATACCCGGTTGGCTAAGATATGGGCGCACCTCAGTAACAACCAATGCAGCAGTTCAAAAGCAATTGGGCTTTTAACGCAAATTAAGGTCAATATTTGATGAGGACTGCTGTAGCTAGTAGTAGAGCAAGGCTGGAGTATTCATTGTCTAGAAATGGAAAGAACCGTCATGCTTTATACCCGAAATGTATTATCACTGTTCGGATGACCTCGGACTAGTGCACAGGAGGTCACAAAAAAATGGCGGCTAAAGTGTCAAGATCAAAGTTTTTAGAGCATGTTTGGAGTCATAGCTACAAACATTAAAAATAGCCATTTGGACCCAATATCATGTCCACTGAAAGACCTTCACTTGCTTAAAGAGCATCTAACCAAAATCAGCATGATGACGAGTCGTTTTCACACAGTGCGCATACTCTGAATTGTTGACTTTTTCCAAAATCAAGCCAAGTTGCAAGGTCCATTTTTCACAAGCCCCATTGTCCCACCTAATAGGCCGCAACACCAGTTTTGTGTGTATTTGGTAGAGCATTATCTTATATGTTTCAAGGGTGACCAGAAAATTTTGCTAACGCGAAAGGTTTAAATGCCTAATTAACAACTGTCGAAAATGGCTTGTGAAAACCATTGAAATTTGTATAGTTCTGGCGTTCTAGACATGTTTCTTGTTTTTTCCTCCTTAGAGCAGCAGTTCTGGAAGCTTAAGAACTAATTTTAGTCTAGAAATTTAAACTACATGGTAGCAAACTCACAGTTCATGATAACTCTGGGCCTGAGATAAAGTTTGGGTGCTGGTTGGGTAAGGGAATAAAAAAAGCAGTCCTGTGAACAAGGCTAATGAAACTGAAATCAAGCGTCAGCATTTTTTTTTTTGCACATTGACTTCAATTCATAAGTCTTATGTGCAAAGACTGGTTCTTTTTATTTTCCCTTGCCACCCTAAATTGACGGAAAGTTTATCGCTTTGACCAAGAGTGATGCTGTATGTGTGTTTGCTAGCCATGTAGTCTACATTTCTAGACTCAAATCTAGTCTAAGCTTAAATAGACTGGTGCTCTAAATTAGAAAAGCAAAGAAAGTCTAGAATGCAGAACTATCGATTTCATAGGTTTTGCAGCAGGCCATTTTCGACAGTTGTTGAATTAGGCATTAAACTTTCAGTAGCAAATTTTCTTTGGTGACTCTTGAAAATAAGATAAATAGTCTACCAATACACAAAAACTGTGTTGCTAGCTAGGTGGGACAGGGGGTGAAAAATACGGCTTGAACTTGTTGATTTTGAAAAAGTCAAATTCAAGGTGCGAACTGTGTAGAAAAACGAGGCTCGCACAAATAACGGCTGATTTTTGGTAAGGTGTCTTAAGCAATGTGAAGGTCTTTCAGTGGAGCATGATTATTGGGTCCAAAGCTAATTTAATGATTGTAGCTATGAACCTCCAAACATGCTTCGTGCAAAAAACTTGATCTTGACACTTAAGGCCATTTTTGGTGACCTCCTGTGCAGCTAGCGCGAAGGTCAAATCGCGAGATTTATTGATGAATACATTTTTCGGTAAAAGGCATGAAGTTTCCATTTCATAGACATATGATTACTCCAGCTTGTTTAGCTCTAACTACAGCAGCTGCATACAAATATTGGCTTAATTGGTAAAGCAATTGTTTGAGTGTGCATTGGTTGCTATGGCGTGGGCCATATCTTAGCAACCAGCATGGACGGCTTTGGGCAAAATATGTCAGATTTTCCGTCAGACAGGCTTGGGGAAGGCATTTAGTGCGATTTTAACAAATTGAAAAGGGGTCGGGTGACACCGTCATTGATTGATTTGACGTGGAGTTGACTCCATGTATAAATATGAGGGGGGGGGGGGGTGGGGGGGGGGGGGGGGGGGGGGGGGTTGGGGGGGGGGGGGGGGGGGGGGGGGGGGGGGGGGGGGGGGGGGGGGGGGGGGGGGGGGGGGGGGGGGGGGGGGGGGTGGGGGGGGGGGGGGGGGGGGGGGGGGGGGGGGGGGGGGGGGTGGGGGGGGGGGGGGGGGGGTGGGGGGGGGGGGGGGGGGGGGGGGGGGGGGGGGGGGGGGGGGGTGGGGGGGGGGGTGGGGGGGGGGGGGGGGGGGGGGGGGGGGGGGGGGGGGGGGGGGGGGGGGGGGGGGGGGGGGGGGGGGGGGGGTGGGGGGGGGGGGGGGGGGGGGGGGTGGGGGGGGGGGTGGGTGGGGGGGGGGGGGGGGGGGGGGGTGGGGGGGGGGGGGGTGGGGGGGGGGGGGGGGGGGGGGGGGGGGGGGGTGGGGGGGTGGGGGGGGGGGGGGGGGGGGGGGGGGGGGGGGGGGGGGGGGGGGGGGGGGGGTGGGGGGGGGATGGGGGAGAGGGGGGGGGGGGGGGGGTGGGTGGGGGGGGGGGGGGGTGGGGGGGGGGGGGTGGGGGGGGGGGGGGGGGGGGGGGGGGGGGGGGGGGGGGGGGGGGGTGGGGGGGGGGGGGGTGGGTGGGGGGGGGGGGGCGGGGGGGGGGGGGGGGGGGGGTGGGGGGGGGGGGGGGGGGGGGGGGGGGGGTGGGGGGGGGGGGGGGGGGGGGGGGGGGGGGGGGGGGGGGGGGGGGGGGGGGGGGGGGGGGGGGTGAGGTATTTTTTGTTTTGTTTGTGAAAGTTTTTAAAAGCTTTTATTCTTGGTCAGTATGGCACGGCGCTTTAGATGTTCCTTTCTTTTATTCAACACCATCTGAATAAATGTCTTCTCATCTGCAGCAAAGACTGTGCGGAGTTGTTTATTTTGGGCACAATTTTTGATGTTGTCTGACGTCGTTTATTTTGACTTCACTTGCCAACGAAATAACTTTGACTTGACTATGACTTGAGAAAAAATGACTTTGGTGTTAGCAACACTGTCGGGCATCCTTCCTGAATTGCTACAAAGAGGTTATAGTGTGTGGTACAATGTGATTGTTGACATTAATTACCATTGATGATCCACATTGTTGCTGCCTGCCACTCCTCTAAGGTCCGTTGTGATTCATCTGTCTTCCAATTTTCATGAATACGGTTCAACCTGGTGTTTGTGAAGTGCTTCATCAGCAATTCTGCCTGCATGTTCATCTGGATCTGTGTTTTATGATAAAATCAAAGAAACAAAAATGTTGGAGCAGATTGCATGCTGGATAATTTATAGTGACAAACAGACAAAGCATTTTCATATCATATCATTGCTCAGATTTGATCTTAAGCAAAAGATGATAAAGCTTCAAGATGCTAAATTTCCGACTTACAGCCCCAAGTTTGTTTTTGGGATTTTTTGTTTATTTGAAAGCTTTATGCCCCAAAGTCATAACCCTGGCCAATAAATAGATTCTGAATGTCTTAGTTTTTTTTTGAGAATTAATAATGAAAATCTCAAGGGGCGACGCCCCGCCAAAATATTACATTATAAGCATCCATTAGTTAAAAAGGCTTTAAAGGTTAGCTGTGTTAAGCCTCAATCTGAAAGAGCTAGACATCGGCTCTTTCATGATGAGGTATAACATC
>JZLH01S0049640.1:7676-23594 GCA_001188425.1 Eucidaris tribuloides
TGTGTGTGTGTGTAGTGTGTGCGTAGTGTGTGTCGTAGTGTAGTGTAGTGTGTAGTGTGTGTGTAGTGTGTGTGTGTGTGTGTGTGTGTGTGTGTGTGTGTGTGTGTGTGTGTGTGTGTGTGTGTCGTGTGTGTGTGTGTGTGTGTGTGTGTGTGTGTGTGTGTGTCTGTGTGTCTGTCTGTCTGCCTGTGTTTACTTTGTTCTGTGGCTACTAGTAATACCCGAAAAAAAATCGGCGAATACGGTTTTATTTATCTGAAATTTGAAAACTTGAATTCATTACGAGAATAAGAAAACAGGTTAACGTTGCCGAGTTCAAACTGGTTAATCGGATTAAGTGACAACATGTAATGTAGAAGTAGACGTAAACCTTATTAAAAAATTATCACCACTGCAGCTTCACGTATTTTTTTAGCTCTATCAAATTTAAGCGGAAGTTAGTTGGGGATTTTTTTTAAATTTGAATCTTATGCCAAAGATCATATACCACAATAACAGATTCTGAATGTCTGTTCGATTTTTTGTTGTTGTTTTTATTGAATGATTTAATGAAAAATCTCGGGGGGTGGGGAGGGACCCCGAGATTTGGAGGTACCCAAAAGATTTTCGACTATATTTTACATTATAGCATCCAAAGGGTTAATAAGGTGTTACGGGTATATGAGTTATACCTCATCAGAAAAAGCAGACTCTGCACTTTCTGATGAGGTATAATTCGGATAACCTTAATAAAATCTCGGGGTTCCCCCCCCCAAGATTTTCCTTAATTATTTTTTTTTTTAAATCAGAATCTGTTATTGGTTTGACATGACCTTTGGGCATAAAGCTTCCAAATGAAGAGATGCCCAAAAGTAAACTTGGGCATTAAACAAAATGAGTTGTGCTGTACCGATCAAAAGTAACCTGCGGAAAAAAATATACTAACAGTCAGGCAGATTCGTCAAATAACATGAATTTGGGGTCTATTTCTTAGTTGTGTCCCCACCAAAATAAAACAAAGAATGAAACCGCGAGAAGAGAAAATAAGTGTTGACTTACATTCTAAAATTTTGCGGATAATAATATTACAATGTCTTAAACAAATCAAATAAGAATACCTCTTATGCACAATTAAGTGTAGGCCCGTACACGAGAAAAAAAGTAATTAAAGTATCTTAAACCAAACGGCCTTTTTTAAGCTAAAAAATTGCTTACTACGGGTTTGTGAGTACATGTACCCTTTTCTCCGTGTGTAAACTTTACCTTGTACCGATCGAGGAGATACTATTCCCTGTCGTGCATCTGGCTGATAGAGGGCGGTCTTCCATAATTAGTGGCAGTTCTCTGGTGTATGTACAGGGTGGCCAAGAAAGAATGCGATCGCTAAATTCTTCAACATCAACTGCAATATGTCATTGATTTTATTTCAGTGGCTAGAACATTCTTATTCAAATAATATGATACCATGATCATTGATTTTGAGTAATTTGTTTGGATTCTGCGGCCATTTTTCCCAGGCAATGTCGTTTCCCAAATTTGCCAGCTTTTCAACAGCGGCAGTCATCAGAACACTGAGATATTCTTACGTCTCAGCGTGCCATAGCAGACAAACCGCGAGGTCTATGGGATATGTAGCTCACATTGTCTTCCTTTTCAAAGCGAGGGCATTACTGCGCTTTGTCTGGACGGAGCTTATTCTAGGGCACGCCGTAACGCAAGAATATTCGGTGCTCTAATGATCGCTGGAGTTAAAAAAGGCAAATTAAGGAAATAACAATGCCTCGGAAAAAATAGCCCTAAGATCCAAATACCTCTATCAAAATCAATGATCATGGTATCATTTCTTTGCAAAAAAAGATGTTGTAACCCATGAAATAATCACCAATGACATTTTGTGGACGATGTTGAAGAAATTAACGATCGCAAGTGTAGCATTCTTTTTGGGCCACCTTGTATAGTTTCCATCGAAACGTTTTTACAATTTCGTTTCAAAACATGCTTCATCCGTACCTAAGTGGATGCTTGCCTGCCCGTTTGTCTGACTGTTGCCATGATAAATTTAAGAAGACAATTCATTTTTTGTCAACGTTTTATAATTTTGACAGGTTATGTAATTATTGTATTGTTTCATTACTTGTATTTGAGGGTATTTTTTCCGTTACAACTAGTATCAATCATTAGATTACTAAAGAAGTTCAAAAACTTCAAAGCGATCAAAGCACCCAAGATAACGTGTTTGTTATTTTGTTAAAAAGAACAAAAAAATGCTTTTGGAAACGTGCACCGTTGATTCTCCAAGGACGCATTTCTCTGCAATGTGCTTTCTGATTAAAGAATGAATCTATTATTTTGAAATACATGTAGGCCCATCCTTGGACAATAGATAAAGAGTCATAAGGTCGGTGTGTGCTTATAGACACACGTTGGGCTTATACACGGGGTGATTATAATTACGTAAATACACACTCAATCACACTTACACACACACACACACACACACACACACACACACACACACACACACACACACACACACACACACACACTGACACACACATACACACATACACACACACACACCGTATACACACACAGTCACACACAGTCACACACACACTGACACACACATACACACATACACACACACACACCGTATACACACACACCTTGCACACATACACACACCGTACACACACACACACACACACAGACACACACACGGACACACCATTCACTCACACACCTTACATACACACACACAAACACATCCTCACACCCATGGATCCAAGGGGTACCTCTTTGTTCTGCTGTTTTTTCTAGTCTACCATCAGCATAACAGACGGAATAAAGCCCAAAGGGTCTTTTTTTTTATTGCTAAAAAAAGATGTGTTAGTAAATTATGCAGAAGCATGGATATGTGTTAACTCATAACTTGATGCATGGATAGTACGGTAGATAGGAATATGGATACATACCGTAGATAGAAGAAAGAAAGAAAGATAGATAGATAGATAGATAGATAGATAGATAGATAGATAGATAGATAGATAAATAGATCGATAGATAAATAAATAAATAAATAGATAGATAGATAGATGTAGATAGAAAGAAAGATAGATAGATAGATAGATAGATAGATAGATAGATAGATAGATAGATAGATAGATAAATAGATCGATAGATAAATAAATAAATAAATAAATAAATAGATAGATAGATAGATGTAGATAGAAAGAAAGAAAGATAGATAGATAGATAGATAGATAGATAAATAGATCGATAGATAGATAAATAAATAAATAAATAAATAAATAAATAGATAGATAGATAGATAGATGTAGATAGAAAGAAAGATAGATAGATAGATAGATAGATAGATAGATAGATAGATAGATAGATAGATAGTAGATAGAAAGATAGATAGGTAGATAGATAGATAGATAAATAGATAGATAGATAGATAGATAGATAGATAGATAGATAGATAGATAGTAAACATTACATCATAAACAATGACAGCATAGCAAAATGTGTATAGATTATTCATTTTTTTATTCATCTGAAATGATATAAAAATGAATACACTTTGTAAAGTAATTTATTTTAAGTGAGCGGTTACAATAATTTGGGAAAAGGTATATACATGTACGTTAGTAACACCTTGAAAGAGTATGTGGCCAGGAATTGGGTTACATGTTACCATTGGTTCTGAATTATGTTAATTGGTGATCCGAATAAGGTTCTAATCAAACCACCTTTCTGTATAATAATTTTCTTAGTTATAAAGCACAAACAGGTCACTGAGATGCTCGTAACCACGGTGGACCCCTTTGCAAGCTATTCTGACAATTTCAGGAACTTCTTTCCGTATTTTTTTTTTCATTTTTAAAGTGTAAATAAACTCTAAAACTAAAATAGAAGTGAACTACTACTTTCTGTTAATATTTAATAATACTGAAGAAAGGGTTTAGTCGTAAATTGTATTCAACAATCAACCTAAACAGTATCATAGCGAACGTTTTTGTGTTTAATTTATATTTTTCTCATTCAATCCTTTGCTGAACGAAACCATAAAGAGGATACTGTACTTGAAAAATAAGGAGCTCATATATCTGATCAGTTGAGACAAAAAAACAATCCGTTTGTTTAAACGCTTTAAACACCTAATGCACGTACAAGTAAATCATCGTGTACGGACGATTGAAAGTAGAAAAAAGTGATTTGTTTTACATTAGGATGTAATGATTTCATAAATGACTTCGTTTAATGAATTATGTACAACGAGAAATATGAGTTTCAATTAGCTCAATTTAAGTGTTTCCCATTTGATTTTTTACATTTTTAGAATCCTCAGACTTCCCGCTACATATCTCCATCTTCAATATATTTACAGATCTCGCACTTTCATTTTATAACGCGGCAAAGACAGAAAAAATGAGAAAAACGGGAATATTCCACGAGATTTTTTTTTCACCAAAAAGGAAATCTTTAGACTCAATTCCGCGGGTAATAACGTTGACTTCGGTCATTTTGATCTAACCTTAAAAAGAAACCTTTGATTATCATAAATCTCGTTTCAATAGTATATCAAGCTTGTAGATACAATGGCAAAAATGTGCCAAAAACGACGGTTTTAGTTCCAAATTATATACCATTGTGTTGCAAAACTGTAGACCATGAAGAGAGTAAAAGATCGCTTAGAACATGTAGAAATTGATATGATGGTATTACGTCTTGTGCTCCCCTTGATATTCCGTACGCATTATCATTATGTACGTAAGTCTTCGAAACAATAGGCAGAATATCATACAACATACCGTACATTCATTACATGATTTACTGTAAACGAAACAATAACATACAACACCAGATCGTATTTAGCCAAGTTCTTTTCAAATGGAAACCATTTCGTGTTATTTCTTAAATCAGTTAGTTATGATTTTGTTGAATAGAAGACAATAATGTATGCGGAAGCATGGCTGGTGCACCATAACTGCTACTTATTAAACATAATCCCTTAAAGACACTATATAACATTGTGGAAGTCCCATTTAAAAAATTGTCAAACTTTGCTATCTGACATATCTAACACTGATTGACAAATAAACACACCAGAACACAAAAGTTCAGACAGTTATGCTGTTACTTGTAAAATAAAAATCGTCACATGAATCATTCTCGGTAGATGGAAATTCTGCAACACAGCAGTCTATGGGGGAAAACTGGAATGGTCTCTCAATGATTTTTTACTTATTTAAAGCACTTAATGATAATTTTGAACTGTCATTTTTTCAGGGCTTCAATTGTAGACCCTATCAGAGACACTAGTAGCATGGGCAAGCATGTAGCTCCCTTTTTTTTGAAACGGAAATATTGTTATACGATGCCTTTAACAATGTGTGTATCATTGTTCGTGTAGAAGCCATTTGTCTATGACTGGCTTGTGCCCCTGCATGTGGCCTTCTGTGTTTTCATGTTCATTGAGGTAACAGGAGGTCCTTCAAACCGTTATGACGTGCACCGCTATGCGTGCACAAGATTTCACAGCGCGAAAAAGGTAGGGAATCTCATTTGCAAACCACCCATAAACACAGCAAAACGGTCATTAGGCTATTTATAACGGACTTCTCTGTGAAATTTGAAGATCAGAAATTACCTAGATTTTGAAAAATGAGCAAAAAACAATAGTTGTGTAGTGTATGTTCTACCCTCACAGTTTAAAATATCACTGCAGGCCTATTACAGTACTTATGTGATACCAGACGGTTAACCTACTTCTGTGCTGGCATGTGTCAGGCACAAAAGGAATGCAAGGTCATCTACAAGTATAAACCTATTGCAGTCAGCTCTCAGTGGCACTGTCCATAGAGGTAAAAAGAAACCTGCATGCACTGTCTAAAAATATACTGGTAGGACTGGTAGAATTTTTGTCACTGGAGACAAGAAATCAAATTGAAGTTTAATGTTTACCATAATTCCATTAAAACTGCATTAGCTCCTACACTTAACATAAGTTTCTTAAATAGCATTTTCTGCTATTATACAGTACTAGTATATGTCCGCAATATTACATCTTAGGCGTGTAAAAGAGACTAGGCCAAAATTACTGTGGCAAGCATCAAATCGTCTTATTTCACTTGATTAACATATTCTTATAAACCAGTAATTTCTTGTCAACGATAACAGCTAACTGTCCATCGTTGCACGTTGTCAGCGACCAATCAGACGGTGAACTTCGTTTCATTTCAGTGATGTTGGTCCTCGACCCGCAATTATCAGGGCCGAGGCTCATCACATCGATCCCGATGACGTCATTTCCTCTTCTCTCATACATCACATAGAGGAGGTCGTTGTCAGTGTCGACTGTACACCTAGCGACGTCCCACTCGACATCGCTAATCGTCTTCCGGACTCCACAGACACCGAACCTGACGACGAAGTCATCGAGCAAAGCAAACTCGTTAGAATCCGTCTGCACGACAATGAACCCCAACGGAGAAACATGGAGATCGTAGACCTTCTTGTCACCGAGATTGATAATCCGTACGAGATTACCATCGATTGGGTTTATTACGTGAATGAACGGGAGTGAATGGACAGCTGTTACGATCATTCCGTCGTTGTCGACCGCAACGTACACGTGCGCACCAGACGGTTTACTTGTGCCAGGGAGTGCGATATCCTTTAGGTGCTTCCACTGTTTGGTGTACAAACTGACACACCCCTTTCTGTAGTTATTATCATCAAGGGATGCACATGAAGGTGAGGAGAACATGCCATCTTTTCGAGATATTCGATTCTGGCTTCCAGTATTTAAGTCTATGATCATCAGCACAGAATCCTTTGATAACGGACCCGCCATTCCAAGCATCACTTCATTGTTACCAATGTATTGAAAGCATGTTATGTACTTTCGAAATTCCCTTAACTTTTTCATCTTCAAGAGGTTCCAACCAACAACATCACCTAACATCAACGTTTCCTTAGATCCCACAAACTTCACGTTCCGTACACCATTCGTGATAGAGTCAATTATCTCGATGCTGAAATCTTCTGACAGACTTCTACTCACTGTTTCACTCAGTGAGTCTGCTTTCGCGACTTGTTCCCTCTCGTCACCGTTAATTACCGCCTTGGTCTTAGCATGTGTATCACTCAGAGAAGCAAGTCCGACCTTGACCTTTGACTTAATTTCCGAGATTCTGTCCTTGGTATGTTCACGTCTACGTCCAAGTTTATCTGTCAATTTTCGTTCCCGTTCCAAAATGCGCTTCCTTTTTTCGCTTGCATCATCATCGTTCTCTCTCAGTTGTCTGTCTCCCTTCTCCCTTATCCGTCTTATTTTTCTTCTGCTTCTTGTCTTATTCTTTCAGCTTTATCATTTTTCTCTTTTTCGACTTGTCGAGATTCCGCATCAACTGCTGCTGTGATGTCATCCTCTACAACTTTAAACATCCTCTCAGTGGCAGTGGCGCTTTGATTCAAGCGAGAATGGAATTCATTTATGCCCTTTTCCATTTCTCTAATGTTTTCCAGAGATTGTTGCAACGCCCCTTGTTTTTGTCTCACGACCCCCTCTATGTCAACCATGTGGTGCCCTTTGTGGGTTGTAGTTACACATGCAACACAAATATCTCTCTTGCACGCGGTTCACAATACAGCTCTACTACTTTTGTCTTATGTACTTCGCACTTCCATTTTTTTCGGTGCATCAATTAACGTCCAGTATAGTGGCGTCAGTCGTTTCAGCACATTTATCACAGAGGTGTTGTTTTTCCTCCACCCGATACGTTAAGTGTGTGTCAGACTGGCAGTTACATTTATCGCACTTTCCTTCAAGTGACACAAAATTTGTTGCCATTTTGATTTTCTGTCGAACCCTTCGAAGGTGAAAGTCAATGTTTGATGTACCGCCGATGCTAATATCCAGTGGCGTAACTACGGGGGGGCACGTGCCCCCCCCCCCCCAATCGGCCGGCAAAAAAAAAAACGAAGGAAAAAAAAAGGAAGGAAAAGAAAAAGAAAACTGAGACGAACCGAGCTAGAAATTGTGCTTATAGTGCACCTTTTGAAAAAGACATTCAGCGTAAGTACTACTCGTTTTTTTAACTTTACTTACAACTTTACTTACTTACAATTTGTTCAATAATTTTGTTGTGTTTGTTCTGGTTCTGGTTCTGGTCATGCATGTACTGCATAAACTCCGCTGGATGTAACATGCAGGCGCAAGTCGACTGAACAAATTTTGATATTAATTTTGAAAGTAAATACGTTCTTTTGAACTTATTTAAAGTGGTAGCATAGGTTTTTGCATCAACGTGGATATTCAGGCGTTCCCACATTATTAATCGCGTTAGACTGAGAATATCCCCCCCCCTCCGTGGAATCATTTCCCCCTTCAAAATCTGTCGCTCGTAAAATTGCTTCTGTTATTACCAGGACCTTAGCCGTGGGGAGGAGGTGCGTTCAAAATAACATAGCCTATATTTCTATAATAGATTTTTGATTATTCTTGAATGAAGGCCCTAAATTTCACGAAGCAGTGATGACAGGGGTCAAAATAGTCTCATAAAAGCACTAGAACCCACGAGCTTCAGGGGGCTTCGCCCCCTGACCCCCGACGTATTACCGTTATGTTTTGAAAATCATCTGCTAGCCGTTCATCATACATACATTTATACCGTGGAAGTGCAAAACAGTTCGTTAGTGGGAGTGTTTTGTTATGTTTTATTGTTGTCGACTGTAGCTGTCCATTTTAAAAAACAAGTGTTATCAAAAGGCCACAATAAGCCTATAAAACTAATCGAACTCATGCTCGAGCTTCAGCTTCAGGGGGCTCCGCCCCCTGACCCTCGACAAATCACCACCACGTTTGAAAAAAATGACCTGCTATCGGCATTTCAGACTACGAAATTCATACCTTCGAATGAAGTTACAAGAATTTTGAAAAATGCAGTGGTTTAGTTATTGTTGACTGTCCATTTCAAAGAAAACAGTAATAGCAGAGAGACAAAATATATCCTTATGAAACTGCTTATACAAGCAGTGAGCGTCAGGGGCGGAACCCCCTGACCCTCACCTATGACGGGGACCCTACTTGGAATTCTGTATACGGTGGGCCCCAGAAAACCATCCATTAGGATGCTCAGCCCTTCCCCTGTCATACATGTAGGTCTGTTTTCTTGACTTATACGCACTCCTCCTTTAAAATATCATGGCTACGGGCCTGCAAAGCGCATTTTCCTTCTTGGAATTTCAAAGTTTCCCAAAACGCTCGCTCGCGGAATTGCCTTTTCACCATTAATGACATACTTTCTAACAAATATTCCCTATGTAAAATGAAACTGCTGGTTAAGCCGCGAGCTTCAGGGAGCGGAGCTCCGTTACTCCCACCCGGGACGGGGACCCTACTGGAACCCATTCATTAGGGTGGTCTGTCCTCCCCCCTTATCATAAGTCCTTTTTTTTTTTTACTTATACGCACCCTCTCCTCTGAACATGCTGAAATATACTGGCTAGGGGCCTGCAAAACCCATTTTTCGTCTTAGAATTTCAAAGTTTTCCGAACCGCTCGCTCGCTACGCTCGCTCGCGGAATTGCCCTTTCACCACTAATGACATACATACAAACATTTATTCATCAGAAAATAAGCCTATACATTAAAACGGCGATATTTTATTACAAAGTAATTGAATTGGCGCACATTTTAACACAAAAATAGCAACAACAACAACAAAACCTTGACAGGAGTAGCCCTATCCCCGCCCCTATTGCACGCTTAGCGTTCGCAGTGCTTAAAATCCACCATCTGAAAATGCAATTTCGGCTGAGCGACTTGGTGCCCCCCCCCCCCCAATTGAGCTGACCCACGGTACGCCACTGCTAGTATCACATGATAGTAGAAAGTGTCAATTATCAACAGTTAACAATGTATCATTCTGCAAGCTTTGTTTCCCGGAAGCCGATGTAAACCAGTTGCGTTGATAGTATAACAGTATACGAATATCAAAATCAGTGATAATATCCAGTGTGTTTTTTCACTCGTTTGAGCATGCACATTTGCCACAGAAGCTTTTCTTCTATTTTACTTTTTCCGCCGACTCGAAATTTGTCGCGATTTTAGTCAATTTGTTTGTGGAGGTTGAGGCCAACAGCAACTTGAACAAACTTGAGGAAACAAGTAACATAGGAAAGTGGTGTTAATCACAGCATATCTGAGGAATTTTATCAGCATCAGTGAATGTTGTTATGCTTTCCGACGAAACGCTCCATGAAATGCTTGGATTTGTGTGCAGTACACCAACAGCATCACGCAAACCACTATGCATGTGTCTCACCCTCCCCAAAATGCTTGCCTCAATTACGCATGGTTGCTTCATAAAGGGCAGGCTATTCCATCTCTACATGTAATTTATACACCCTCACAAAAACTTAAAAACACAAACACACCACACACCCCCGGGGGGGGGGCGCAGTGTCATTACAACGTGTACACCATGCGCGTGTGGAAAAACGCGTAAAAAGGGTTGTTTTTCACGGTCGGACGATGTACGCGCGTACATTGAAAAGGGTATCAAAATCGCCAAAATCAGGAAAAAGGGGTATAGTGTTAACAGAAGGTTTACTTCAAAAGTGTATCTTTTGAGATAGCCAATAATTACATTACTTGTTTAGGGTCCATTTTGAAAGTCCATACATGCGCATGGTGTACACCTTGTAATGACACTGCCCCCCCCCCCCGGCACCACACACGCATAGATGAACCTATACAGAGATACACAACACTCACAGACACACACACATTCTACACAAAGATCGGCATTCTTTTATCTCACATGGAAGCCTAGTTTGAAAGAAATTAGTATGATTTGATTAGTATGATATGTACAGAATCATTTGGTACTTTATATCTGTTGCAGCATTTTACCAGGTCCAACGTTTACCCTATATATCATTATTGGTTGATTCCAGAAACGGAAAGACTAGGTTCAGAGACCTCGGTGTACGCGTAATTACTGTACCATGCCAAAACGTAAGAAAATGTCATAGTAACCATTGTACATGTCCCTCTTTACCCTGGGTTATATTGTATTTCTGACAAAAGCCAACCCTTTCCAATGTTCGCTTATAGCAAGATGAACAAGTCTGTCTGACTACCTTCTATACAGCAGACACCGATCTGTATACACGAGACCAAACTTATCCACTGATCCGAAACGAACAGGCACTCAGGCAGACGTCTGATTTCGATTGCGAAACTAATTGTCCAAATTTATCGATTTGCTAATAATTTGGGAGTTCCCCTAATTCCCTCCTGATTGCGACATCACTTTGACAAAAGGAAGCACGTAACAAAACACTCAAATTTGAGTTATTGATATTTTTAAACATCCTTAGGGTGCTATACCTTAAAGGTTAGTGACATGATTGGGAACACTTGAAAATGCCTCAAGAACCAAATGAGTTGAAATATATACCAACTATACACCAGCTGGAGTGGATCTCCCGGTTGGAAGGATTTGTATCTAATTTGTTTACTGAAGGAGAATCAAGATTAAGCATACTAGTATTTTAATTTTATCTGGGCCATATAAAAATAAGATCCTTAGGGAGCCACACAATACCACAAGGGATATTGACTTAAGTTATTTTAGAATGAGTCAACGTTTGACTACAAGATTTTCACAGGAGAATCATTGGATAGTTTACTTGATTCTAGAGTAGTTTCAGCCCAAGTTGAAGACTACCCCCAATCATGTCATTTACCTTTAAGGCAAAGTAAAGAAAGTAATATTCACTTGAAAGATTTTAAGTGAAAGTGCCACGATATTGCATTGAAGATAATGTAAATGACAGACTTAAATTTCTCGCTGGAAAACTTACAATTGGTCACTTCCTCCCTTTTTGCCAAAGTAGCACAATATTAACACGGCCATTCTGATATTTATATTAGCCGTGGACGTTGGGCAGTCTCTATTATGATGAATGGGTAAGAACATTAAAGGATGAAACCAGGCTTGAAATAAGTTGTCTTGGATACAAGTAGAAAATTCAAGGGGAACACAACAGTAAAAGGTCTCAGACAGAACAAGCAAATAATAAATATTCTAGATTTTGAAAATTCCAACGATCATTACAAAATTGGCAACGTTATGACATCTTCGTGAGTAACTGTCCTTTTGTACTATACACACAGTATCACATTATTTTTTATTTTCTCGTGTGTTTATGCCTGAATACTTTTACTGCACATGGTATATCATCAAAAACATGTGAGCATATGTGGAGTTCAGAGAGGAAGAACTTGCTTCTTCAGAGGAAAAAAAAACAATATTGAGAGATGAAAGATGTACGTTATATTTCCGAACCCTTGCTGCTCACAACACACACACAAAATCATTAACACAGTATTCATAAGATGCGTTTGAACTATAACCTTTTATTGTAGTAATATACCATATTCATGCAACACGTGCGCTTGGACCTTTAATGCATAATTATAATCTTCTGTTAGCGTTTTATTATACGCTGCAATGAAGAACTTTTACACCAAAACATTACCAATTGGGGGCCCCATCTTACCACAGATTCTGTACTTTACAAGTAGAAACATTTTGTTGTCGAACTGTTTTTAATTTTTAAATCTGAGTTCACCACGGTTGCAAAGCAGTGAAAAAGAAGCGATGATTTTTTTGCATGTCATCGTTTTCAATACTATGTCTCGATGAAACATGATGGGAAACATTTACAAACCAAATTTGGCAGGAATCGGTTCATGGGGGCCAGGGATATAGCCACATGAATACTAGACCGAAAAATCGGTCTTTATCGGTCGAGATATGTTACGCTGAGACTACGTCTGGCTACTGATCTCTTAGCTAGGTCAAGGTCACAAATTGTTAAAAAACTGCTTCGAAACGGGCGGATTTTTCAGTCTACATGAATACTTAATTAGTCTCATTCAAACCATTGTAAGATTAGCATGGTTTGATCAGTTATTACCCAGGCCAATTTTATACTGATTTCAAAGAGCTAATCAGGCATTCATTTGCCTCTATCTCCACCGAGACATGGTATCCAAACCGATGAAATGCAAAAAAGGGGCGGGGGGGGGGGTCGACGGCGTCACACTTCTGTACTCTATACGTAAATATTCAATCTTGACTGACGCGCCTTTAAAAATAACAACTTCAATATAACAAAAACAACACTTCTGCTTCTGAAATCTGTGATCATGTGACCAATACGCCATTTTTTCCCGTTGAGGTTAATACAATCTGTTTGTAGGGGCGTCGAACCATTTGGGGAGGCAAAAGCGGCGAAAATTTCAACATTTTCAGTCAACTTGGCTCGCAAAATTTCAACTAGCAATTTTGCGTGAAATATGTTTATGTTGAGTCAAATGGTTTTGTAGTGCCTTTCACTGCTTTTTAAACATATTCAAGCTGTGAAAAAAAATGGGGAGGTAAAACGATACTTTTGATTCCAAAATTTTCCATTCGGAGGGCCAATCCCCCCCCCCCCCCACCGTCTTCGCGGGGTGTGGTCTACTCTCTGAGACCGCTTCAGTCGAACAAATTGGCATTTTTGGTTTATTGGAAGTCTTTCCAAACCATCAAAACCGTTTCACGAGAAGTATATCATTGAATTACAATGCTAGTGTAAATTAATACCCCACCCATGTAGGAGGGGAATGTTAAATTTTAAGTTCCAGCCCATCTGTCGTGGGTGCGCCTGAATTTGATAATCTCCCCGCCTTGAAGAAGAAAGGAGAAAGGATATTCATTGACTTCTTTTCAGATAATTTGTTATTTTCCAATAATAAACTTCATTAGGACACTATTACAGAAAGACCCCTTCAACTCAAACTACATTCGTCATAATGTATATTGCAATACTTTTGTTGAGTAGGGAGGGTACTTCCCCTCAAACAAACCTGATGAAGTACTATTCCCTTTGTCTGTATAACGTTACTGATTGTTTTAGGGATCACAGATAAAAAAAAAATACAGCAAAGCATCAGTCCTAAAGTAAACATTCAACAAGTACTATCGAATACCAAAATCCCGTGATCCCATTTAACATTGAAAACCAAACTTTTTTTCTGCGTGTGTTCAAATACCTCTTTTCCCACGAGAAAGGTACAGCACTTGAGTGACCGAACACTTAAAGCAGAATGAAACCCAGACATCTTCCTGTACTCGGAGAATGCAGAACAATAAAAGAAATACAACAGTGAAAGTTTGAGCAAATTTGGTTGAACTGTTATAAATGTTCAAGGTTTATTTAATCATTGTTACGGATGATTCTTAAATTGGCAACTCTACCACTTTTTGAGATGAAAGTGTGGAGAACTCCCCATTGGCTTGTACACCAATTTTCACTTATTCTCATTTGTTATGAAATATCTGATTGCCTCTTGCTTGTTGTACAAGTATGTCACAGCAAAAATCATTTGTACATGTTTTCTGGAAGAATTTGATTAACTTCACAACAAACATTTCAGAAAAACGTACATTTGTGAAAATTTGTGTACAAAACCTATGGGAGTTCTCCACACTTTCATCTCAAAAAGTGGTAGTTTTGCCAATTTAAGAATCCTCCATACATAAGGATTATGTAAACTTTGAACATTTATAACTCTTCAACGGTTCAGTCAAATTTGTTCAAACTTTCACCATTTTCTTTCTCTTATTATTATCTTTTCTCTGAATGGAAGTAGATGTCTGGTTTCATTCCCCCTTTAAATCATTACATGTACGTACGAATGAATAATCGTTCACAGAAAATAAACTTGTGTTGAACTAAGGCACGGTAGAAAGGATAAGAGTATCTCGTTTTATGTAATATGTACAGTGAAAGTGATGAAACTCTGATTAATTTCACTTTGCAAGAGTAATGAACGCTTTTAAATTGTTGTGAGAAATCCGTGTACATGTACAAGTCGATGTTTACTTATTTTAGTGTCATTTATATTTTAAAATATTTTAAAAGTAAAAATCAAATCAAAACAAAACATCAATGCAATTTCTACAGCTTATGCATGATATTTTTCATATGAAATGATATGAAATGTAGAAGAAACTCGATGAGCAAGAGATCTTATCACAATATACCTAATAATAATGACCTGTAAATCGTTTAAAGTGATAGGCTAACATTGTGGAGCTTCAATTTAAAATAAAATTGTCATACTTTGATATCTGAGCTACAAAGTAGTGTTCAAATGGACAAATAAACACCCTAGAATACAAAAGTTTGGAAAGTTAAGCTGCCAATGGCAAGGTATGAATGAATAAACAATTAATTCTCGGGGCGAGTACAAAATAGCCTAGATCAACACACAGTAAGTCTGTAGGAGGAAATGGGCAGGTGAATCCGGTCAACTTACGATTTTCACCTTTTTAAGCACTAAATCATCATTTTGAAATACAATTTTTTCAGGGCGTCATTTTTAGACCTTATCAAAGACAGACACTTTGAGTGTGGAGGATTATGTAGCTCACATTTTTTAACTGTGGTAAATGTTAGCCAATGGCTTTAAAATGTAATGTGAGGGCTTGGTACATACAACCACCACACTTTTAAAAGTGAATTAATCAGAAATTAATCGAAATCGGATTAAGGTAATTAAATACTATGCCCTTCGTCTCTGAATTATTTACAATACAAAACAGCTTAGTCTGAAAGCCACAGGCTAACAGTGACCACAGTTTAAAAAAAAAAGTGAGCTAAATAATCCTCCATGCTCTACATGCTCTAAGTATCTTTAATAGGTCTAAGAATGAAGCCCTGGAAACATTTTATTTCCAAATAATTTTACTGGCTTTAAAAAACGGAATATCGTAAGTTGACCGGATTCACCTGCCCATTTCATATCATAGACTTACTTTGTGTAGATCTAGGCTATTTCGACTCGGCCCGAGTACTTATTGTTCA
>JZLH01S0049640.1:40070-52032 GCA_001188425.1 Eucidaris tribuloides
TTGTTTTATGTAATAGAAATGGGCTCGGGTTTTAACCACTTTAGACTAAATATGCTGCAAAAGTATGCATGAATTATATGGATGATCTCTGCCACATTCTGATAAAGTGGATGGTAAGGCGAACGTCGTAATATCTACATAAATGAACAATTAATGAACGCTTAGTTTTTCGTGAACCCATTAAATTATACCTGGTAACCGCTCCTTGATTTTTTTTCTGGGGTTGGACGCCTGCGGGTCTTACAACAAGGTCTTGAATGACCTGCGAAAATATCTCTGGTTTATTATCTTTTGTCCAATAAGAGTTTACTCGTCGTAAAATTTAATAAATCGCCAGTTTCAGCGTAAAGGCTGCGTTAATCTTAATCGATTTTAACCAATTCATAATCACAGAACTAATATCAATGTTAGTTTAACACAGCAACCTCTCGCCTACTCAAAAGTATTGCAAACACACAGTAAATTACGCAAATCATTTTGAGTTGAACGGGGTCTTTCTATATAATGGGCGTCCTAATGAGGTTTGTAATTGGAAAATAACAAATTTAATTTGAAAAAAGAAATAATGATATGTGTTTTTTTTTGCCTTCCTTCTCCATAGGCGAGAGAATTTTATCTAAATTGAAGGCGCCAACCCACGGCAAAGAGGGGCTGGATTACAATAAAAATTTAAACTTTTTTCGCTCCCTGTAGGGATGGGTAGTTAATTATCCCAACACTAAGGCAATCCGTAATTCGATTTCATTTTCCCTGTGAAAACGGGTTTTGATGAACTTGGGAAATGACTGTCCAAACAAAACCAAATAAATTGCATAATGTGTTTCTATGAACACGTCTCAAGAAAAGACAAGATACACCACGCCCGCAAAAGACCGAAAGTGGGCCCTCCTATTCTTCAAATAAGAATAGTAGATTAAGGGGGGATACCCCCCAATATTTCCCAAATAAAAAGGGGCCCCTCCATCAAATTTGTAATTTTCCCTATTCTTTTCTCAATTCTAAAAGGGCGGTTTAATTATATGGCAAAACATCCCCTAAAATTTTCAAAGCCAATCAAAAACCGTTTCACGCGCAAATATGAAACCGCAAAATAACGATTGCCCAGTGGAAATAAATACCCTAACCCTATAAGAAAAGGCGAATTTTTTTTTTTTAACATATGTTTAAAGATGTTCCAGCCCGCTCTAACCGTGAGTGCAGCCTGGGCAAATGTGATATATATTCTCCGCCCTGGAGAAGGAAAGGAAACAAGATTTGTCCATTTGAATATCTTTCCAAAAATAATTTTGTTATTTTCCATATACAAACTTCATTAAGGAGAACGTCATATAGAAAGACCTCACATTCAACTAAAATGCAATATCAAATTATAGTGGTATGTTTGGCAATATTTCGAGTAGGGATGGTTACATGCCACGGCTCCCACAGATCTATTATGAGGGCCTTGCACCCGTGTTTTAATAATAGGGCTGCCCCCTGTTAAAGGTGGATATGTTCAATCAATCGATGAAGCAGAAAATCCCCAACCTCATTTTTAATAATTTGGACAATTTTCATATCCCGTACTCGAAAATTCCGACTTACGCCTGTTTCGTTTTGGATCAAGTTGGATATATATTCAAATTCTCTTGCCTAATACAAACGAATCGTCTTAAGGTAAAGGAATGGTTCCATCAAACTTGGTTTTCAACCAATGAGAAATCGAACCTGCTAAGAAATCGGCCCAAGCCCATATTTGTTAATTGAAAACCAAGGAACTGCGGAACGGCAATTGTGGGTTTTAATCGACGATGACAACACCATATTGGGGTCTCTGTAAACTTAACTTCCATTGTTAATTCAGAAGATCAAACGCAATTTTGTAGGGGAACAGATAACGGGCCTGATTGAAAAATGCCTTCAACAAGTTTTGAACCTGGATTAATTCTCTGCTTATCATAGATATCTTGCAACAATGGCAATCATGGCGTGCAGTGCATAGAGCTGGTAGGGATTTTTATGGACCTACATCAGCTTCTCTAGAATATCGTACTGTGACAGGCGCCGCTTACCTCTTTTCTTAAATTTAATTAGTAAAAGCTTATACATTACGAGAATCATTTAAATTTGTCATACCTTTGGTGTGTGTGGTGTTGTGTGGTGTGTGTGGTGGTGTGGTGTTGGTGTATGGTTGTGTGTGTTGTTGTTGTGTGGTGGTGGTGTGTGTGGTGGTGGTGTGTGTGATGGAGTGTGTGTGTGTGGTAGGTGTGTTGTTGTGTGTTGTGTAACGCGTTTGGTATCTGTGTATTGGCGTGTGTCTAATTGGCGTATTTTTGGGTGCATTTGTGTCGGTCATCTATATAATGAAGGCAGTCATGCGTGAATCAAGGAAAATAATTTTGTGTATAAGGGCAACAAACCCATGTTTTTGGGTTAAGAAAGTCCAGTTGTAGAATAATACATACCGCGACAAAAGTGAAAGAAATGTCCATGATATTATCGTCGATTAAAAAAGCATAATAACTGATGCGTGAACGTTTGGAATTGTATTCAATTAAGTTATCCATTTTCCTGTTATCTTGTTCTGCAGGTAACTTCTTACAAACAATTTGAACTGGTAACGCAACTATTCGTTCGTTTTGGCCGGAAAACTAAGAAATACGGAAGAGTGGGTCCATTGCCCATTCTTGTATCGATAACTTCACCTGAAAATGATGTGATAACACAATTGACACGTTTGAATTATCAGTCTCTCAAAGATGCGCGTTAAAAAACCATGTCCGACTGTCCCCCATCTCGAGAGACCAAAACTGCATAAATGAATACAAAATGATAACTGTGTTGATGAAATAACGCATATTTGTACTTTTAATGGTTCTGTAAATTGGACAACAGCTAGCCTTTAAATATTGACCTTTCCCAACTTTGACCAGAAATCAAAATGGCAACCAAATTTGGCGTCCACGTGAAAAGGATAAGTGTAAAAAAATGGCGGGTAGGCAGTCTGAACAAGCATTTAAACTATTAGGGGTGGAAGAAATACAAATCCTCTTGTATAAAATGTGCCTGATCGAGTGACAGCCACCAAATTGGAAGCGTTGATGCAGCCGAAAAAAATGGGAAGTGCGGAGGGTAACATAAGACGAAATTAGTGGAGCCTGTACTGTTGGAACGCGTGTTGAGAAATGTAAAAATTTGTGTTAACAATGCCGTAACATACGACTCACGAAGGGGCACCGAATAGGGTTGAAATAAAGGAGGTGGTGAGACAAAAGCAAAAGCGTTACCAATCAATACTGGAAAACATTAGAAGACATGGAAAAAGGGCTAAGTCAAATGAATTACAATTCGCTTAGATCCAAATGCGGCTGCTGGACACTGAGAGAATGTTTAAAGTTAATAGACGAATGAGATCCAAAAGGCAAGCGGTTTCATGTAAAAAAAAACTAAAACAAGTGGAAGACCGACAAAAAATAATATAGCTGAAAAAGAATAAGAACAAGAAGTAGAAGGAGAAATTAAGGCGGCATAAAGGAGAGGGAGGAAATAGAAACAAACTGAGAGAGAAGAAGATGAATGCAAATGAAAAAAATGGGAAAACGCATTTTGGGAAAGGGGGGAAACGGTCCCAACTGATAGATAAACTTGGACGTAAGACGTGAACAGACCCCAAGACAAAATCAAAAGAGTTTTAAAGACAAAGGGTCAAGAGTCAGATTGGCATCTCTTAAATGACGCACAATGAAAAAAGACCAGGGCAAATGAATTTACTAGTGATGAAGAGAGAAAAAAGTTTGAGAAAAAGCAAAGACTCTTTTGAGGTGGAAACGAGTTGAAAGGTTAAGAAGTATGTCGCCGGGGAAGATTTTAACACAGAGGTAATTGAACTCTATCACAAACGAAAATGTAACGGAACGTGAAAGTTTGTGGGAACTCCCGCTTCCCTCGGAAGAGTTTTGAAAATGATAGGTGATTGTGGTAAAGAAATGGAACTCTCCACGAAAGAAAATAATCATTTAACAACAATTTACTTAGAACCTATGTTAACGATGGTTCCCTCAATGTAATTCGGGTAACAACGCAGTGATGAATTGGAATGGGAGGAATGCCGCTTTTGGTCCC
Organism: Eucidaris tribuloides; assembly: GCA_001188425.1. Classification (NCBI taxonomy): domain Eukaryota; kingdom Metazoa; phylum Echinodermata; class Echinoidea; order Cidaroida; family Cidaridae; genus Eucidaris; species Eucidaris tribuloides. The sequence continues at coordinate 44,172 of JZLH01S0049640.1, forward strand.
CCCGGCAAATGCTATGATGATGCGCGTAAGAACCTGAAAATACTACAAAAAACGAAAAAAACGAAATATTTAAAAGGCAATCAAAATGCAGTTTGCAATGCCACTTCCAATTGTGTAATCCGTTAATGGTTAACTGGTTGGTTGTTGTGTGGGTACCTAATTGGCAAAGAATGGTTGTGTCAGTTTGTACCAGTAAAGCAATGGAAAACCACCTAAAAGATATCGCCACTCCTGGTTAATGAGTACATCAATTGTGTGATGAGGTGGTTAATGCTTGGAGTTGACATAGACGGAAAATGATTTCTGGCCAAAGCCAGAACGCTTTGACTCAGTCCATATTCCGTCATGAACCAGTTCACTGGATCAATCACTTTGCGGTACTATCGGTCCATCGGGTGACAAAGGCAAGGTAATACGACAGTCTTCCATGTTATCCATCCAGGGTTCATAAGTCGTACAGACCAGGTCCCCACCGCGAGTTCCACCGTGGATTGACGAATTGGTATGAAAATAAGGCCGGGGGCGCCCCAGGAGGTTTATTCAAACCGAAAAGGGGAACAAAAGCAAGACGACCTCCATAGGAAAAGTTTGGCAATGGACGCCGTTGGACATCAACAAAATGCATTGCTGGCCGGGTCTCATCTTGGCCTTCCCCGCCCAAAAAAATCAAGCCTAATTTAAAGCAATATCCAGCAATTAGCATAGGAACCCCCATGTAAATACGTTTTTGCTTATTATTAAGTAGGCAAGCCTGAAAACGACGGGGTAAAATACAACTTTTCGGGGTTTTTCCCTAATGACAAGGAATCCCCATTTAATGATATAAGTTAGTTTCTATTTTAAGTAACTTCAAGGTGAATTAAATAGCTTATTTTTTAGCCAATAATGAGCTTAATTTGCATAAATGCAACGATGTTTGCAGTAGATGGCACATAATACCATGTAAATTGAACCGTGGAAAAGTTGTCAAAGTTTGCAAGCTTGTTTCTTTGATTTGGTGGGAATTTTAAAGATGGTAATTTGACATAAATCCACTAGGCACCTACCACCTTGACAGCCTTGGGAATTAAATCTTATTAGCCTAATTAAGCAAAAAAATAATCACAAGCTTAATTTGTATATAAATGTTCCCCCTCGTGTTAATAGCGGGGCCCCAGGGATTAAGTCCAATGAAAAAAGGGACAAGCAAGTGGACTGCAATAGGAAAGTTGCATTGAACCATGGACATAAAAAATATGCATTGCTGCTGGGATCGCATCATTGGTTCTCCCGCCAAACATCAGCCTAATTAGCATCATTTAGTTAAGTTAGGCAAAGACCCTATGCAATATGAGTTTATATTAAGGTCAAGAAAGAAACTGAAAATACGTGATAATACAAACGTTTCGGGGTTTTCTAATGGCAAAAGAATCCATTCATGAATATCAAAGTTTATAATTTTCAAACGGGGGGGGGGGGGTGGTCACACCCCCCACACCCCCCGGTAGGTACGCCCCTGCACATAACTTGCATTAAGTACCGGTATAAAATTATAATTCTATGCTATCAATAGATTTAAGACTAAGAAAGGAGATACTTGAAAGTCGAGAGTAAATAAATAGGATAATGTAGAAACAAGTGCAAAAAATGCATCAAAGTATGGAAAACGCTCCATTTTTGAAAATCCAATTGGAACTCTCTTGGGACTCGGAGACGAGTCCCCTGTATCCGAGTCCGAGTCCAAGTCCAGGTCCGAGTCCGATGCTGAGTCTAGGATTTTGGGACTCGAGTACGGACTTGAGTCCGAGCCCGGCCTCGAGTCCTACAACACTGCTTGAAACATTGCTGAACGATGCCTTTAATAAAGCTTTATTAATTTTCTTCCCATAATTTCGCTGTTTGTAACTTCATTGACATAAAACGCTTTTTTTTCTTCTTATCTTTGGTTTATGCCATGAAATTATTTTCCACGATAACACAACAATTTGCACTAACTGCGTCGAAAATGAAATGGAAAATTTTTCGAGAAAAACACGAATTGTTTCTTATTGGTGTTATGCACATCTTGAAAAAGTGCGACAGCACCCTCAGGGCGGGCGTCCACTAGAGCTCTGACAAGATAAGGAAGGGTTGCGGAAAAAATTATACAATTTCGGCATACATTTCGCGCTAGACGCGAAGAAAAAGTGTGAAAAAAAAATCACCATTTCCATGGACATTACAACAAATGGCTGCGTCTTTACCGCAGACATATCTGTGTTGACAAGACTGTCAGCAACTTTACTTTATAATATTGATCCGCATAGGTTCCACACTTTCCTGTATCATTCCGCGTTTCATCTGGCTGCCTTCGCTAAGTTACTCTCACCGCGGAGGCTTTCCGGAACGTTTGCGGAAGAGGCGGAAATGTTACAACAAGGCAGGATGTCCTAACGATGTCCTCACGACAACGCAGACGAGTTGCCGAAGGTGTCAGGAAGTTCATTTCCGCGTCCAAATTTTTTGGTGTCGACCGAAATTCATTGTGCCGTCTCCTGAAAGTGCGGAAACGTCAGGAAGTGATAATGAATAAAGACAGTGAACGGATCTCTCAAGAATATGCCGATAGGTTGCGGAATCATACTGATTTTGCATTCCGTGTCTTGCCCGCACCCCGGTGACCCCCTGGATCACTAGCGTACCTCATGGAGGGACCCCCCCGACGAGGAGATTTTTTTGGCGTAACGGAAAAAAAAAAACAGTTGGACCTTGGATTTTGACTGGAAAATGTTTTAATTTCTCTCACATACTTGCAATTTAATCTAATCGGACCTCTAAAATAACTTACATTCTCTATTCATATCACGTCCTTCGTCAACTTCAATTTTCTGCTTTTACTCAAGATGGCTTTCAATGTCTTTGGACACACAACCACGCAATCAGCAATTTACGCATTCTCACTTCACTACAAAAAAATTGGTGATATGATAATTAAAAGCAGTTTGGATATCATTTCAATTTTTCCTCTCTTGATAATATTCAAATGCATGCCTGATAAAAAAATGTATGCGTGTGTGTTAGTGCACGCGTGTTGTGTGTGTGTGTGTGTGTGTGTGTGTGTGTGTGTGTGTGTGTGTGTGTGTGTGTGTGTGTGTTTGTTTATGTAATAGGATGGCGGTTTTACCACTGACTAAATATGCTGAAAATATGCATGATATATGGATGATTCCTGCCACATTCTGTATGGATGGTAAGGCGACGCGTAATATCACATGATGACATAATGAACGCTAGTTTTCGTGAACCATTAATTAACCTGGTAACCTCCTTGATTTTTTTCTGGGGTGAGCCTGCGTCTTACAACAAGGTCTGAATGACCTGCGAAATATCTCTGGTTTATTATCTGTCAAAAGGAGTTACGTAAAATTTAATAATCGCCATTTCAGCGTAGCGCGTTATTCTTAATCGTTTTACCAATTCATCATCACAGAAACTATACATGTATGTACACAGCACCCTCCCTACTCAAAAGTATTGCAACACACAGTATAACGCATGCATTTTGAGTTGACGGGGTCTTTCTATAATGGCGTCCTAATGAGGTTTGTAATTGGAAAATAACAAATTATTTGAAAAGAAATCAATGATATGTGTTTTTTTTCCTTCCTTCTCCAAGGCGGAGAGATTATCAAATGCAGGCGCACCCACGGCAGAGGGGCTGGAACATAAAATTAAACTTTTTTTCGCCTCCCTGTAGGGGTGGGGTGTTAATTCACACTAGCATCGTAATTCGGTTTCATATTTCCCGTGAAACGGTTTTGATGACTTGGAATGACTTCCAACAAACCAAAAATGCTAATGTGTTTCTCTGACACGGTCTCAGAAAGAAGACACCACGCCGCAAAGACGAAAGTGCCTCCTATCTTCATAAGATAGTGATAAGGGGGATACCCCATATTTCATAAAAGGGCCTCCTCAAATTGTAATTTCCTATTCTTTCTCAATTCTAAAGGCGGTTTATTATTGCAAACATCCTAAAATTTCAAAGCCATCAAAACCGTTTCACGCGCAATATGAAACCGCAATACGATGCCAGTGTGAATAAATACCCTACCCCTATAAGAAGGCGATTTTTTTTTTACATTTTATGTTCCAGCCCCTCTACCGTGAGTGCGCCTGCATGTGATAATATCTCCGCCCTGGAGAAGGAAGGAAAAAGATTGTCCATTGATATCTTTTCAAATAATTTGTTATTTTCCAATTACAAACTTCATTAGGACGTCATTATAGAAAGACCCCTTCAACTAAAAATGCATGCATTATAGTGTATGTTGCAATACTTTCGAGTAGGGATGGTACATGCACGGCTCACATATTATGAGGCTGACCGTGTTAATAATAGGCTGTTAAAGTTGATGTCACAATCGATGAGCAGAAATCCCCAACTATTTATAAATTTTGACAATTTCATTCCCTACTCGAAATTCGACTTACGCCTGTTCGTTTTGGATCAGTGGATATATTTCATTCTTGCCTATACAAACGATCGTCTAAGGTAGGGGATGGTTCATCAAACTTGTTCAACATGAGAATCGAACCTGCTAGAAAATCGGCAAGCCTTTGTTAAATGAACAAGGACTGCGACGGCATTGTGTTTAACGACGATGACAACACCAATATTGGGGTCTCTGTAACTTAACTCATTGTATTCAGAAATCAACCAATGTTAGGGGAACAGAAGGGCCTGATGAAATGCTTCAACAAGTTTGAAACTGGATTATTCTCTGCTTATCATAGAATCTGCACAATGCATCATGCGTGCAGTGCAATAGAGCGGTCAGGTTATTATGGAACCACATCAGCTTCTCTAGAATATCGTTACTGACAGGCTTAACTCTTTTATTTAATTAGTAAGCTTACATACGAGATTTAAATGTCTACTTTGTGTGTGTGTGTGTGTGTGTGTGTGTGTGTGTGTGTGTGTGTGTGTGTGTGTGTGTGTGTGTGTGTGTGTGTGTGTGTGTGTGTGTGTGTGTGTGTGTGTGTGTGTGTGTGTGTGTGTGGTGTACGTTTGGTATCTGTGTTTTGTGTTGTCTATTTGTGCGTATTTTGTGTGCATGTGCGTCATTATATATGAAGCAGTCATGCGTAATCCAGGAAAAATATTTTGGTATAAGGCACAAACATGTTTTGGGTTATGAAGTCAGTGTAGAATAATACACCGACAAAGTGAAGAATGTCCATGATATTATCGTCGATTAAGAAAGCATTTACTGATGCTGACGTTGAATTTATTCAATAAGTTTATCCATTTTCCTGTTATACTTGTTACTGCAGGTAACTTCTACAAACAATTGACTGGAATCGCAACTATTCGTTCGTTTTTGCGGAAAAGACGAAGAGTGTCATTGCCATTCTGACGATAACTTCACCTGAAATGAGTGATAACACATGCACGTTGGATATTATCGTCTCTCAAGCGCCGTTAAACTGTCGACTGTCATCTCGAGAGACAACTGCATAATGATACAATGATAACTGTTGATGATAACTGCATTTTTGTACGTATGGTTCTGTATTGGCATTAGCAGCTTATATTGACTTTCAACTTTGACAGAAAATCAAAATGGCAACAAATTTTGCGTCACGTGAAGGAAAGTGTAAAAAATGCGGTAGGCAGTCTGACAAACATTTAAACTATAGGGTGGAAGAAATACAATGCCTCTGTGATAAATGTGCTGAATCGAGTGACGCCACCAAATTGGACGTTGATGCACCGAAAAAATGGAAGTGCGAGGTACATAAGACGAAATTAGTGGAGCTGTACTGTGAACCGTGTGAGAAATGTATTTGTGTTACATGCGTAACTACGACTCACGAAGGGCACCGAATGGTTGACATAAAGGAGGTGGTGAGACAAAAGCAAGAAGCGTTACATCAATACCTGGAAAACATTAGAGACATGGAAAAGGGCACAAATGAATTCAATTTTCGCTTAGATCAATGCGCTGCTGACACTGAGAGAATGTTTAAAGTTATAGACGATGAGATCAAAGCAGCGGTTCATGTAAAAACTAAACAAGTGGAAGACGACAAAAATAATATAGCTGAAAGAATAAGACAAGAAGTAGAAGGAGAAATAAGGCGGATAAAGGAGAGGGGAGATAGACAACTGAGAGAGAACGAAGATGATGCAAATGAAAAAAGGAAACGCATTTTGGAAGGGGAACGGTCACTGAGAGATAAACTTGGACGTAGACGTGAACAGACCAAGGACAAAATCACAGAGTTTAAGACAAGGGTCAAGGTCAGATTGGCATCTCTTAATGACGCACATGAAAAGACCAGGGCAATGATTACTAGTGATGAGAGAGAAAAAGTTGAGAAAGCAGACTCTTTGAGTGAAACGGTGAGTAGAAGTCTGTCGGGAGATTTTAACACAGAGGTAATTGACTCTATCACAAACGATGTACGGAACGTGAAGTTTGTGGGAACTCCCCTTTCTCTGGAAGAGTTGATGATAGGTGATGTGGTAGAATGGAAACTCACGAAGATAATCAATTTAACACAATTTCTAGACTATGTAACATGGTCTCAATGTATTGGTAACAACGCAGTGATGATTGGAATGGGGGAATGGCCGCTTTTGTCCCGGCAATCTATGATGATGACCGTAGACTTGAATACTACAAACGAAAAACGAATATTTAAAGGCAATCAAATGCAGTTTGCATGCACTTCATGTGTATCCGTTAATGGTACTGTGTTTGTGTGTACTAATTGCAAAGATGGTTGTGTCAGTTTGTACAGTAAACAATGGAAACACCTAAAGAATATCGCACTCCCTGGTATGAGTACATCATTGTGTGATGAGGTGTATGCTGCAGTTGACATAGACGGAATGATTCTGGCAGCCAGACGCTTTGACTCAGTCATATTCGTCATGAACCCAGTCACTGGACATCACTTGCGTACTATCGGTCTCGGTGACAAGCAGGTATACGACAGTCTTCATGTTACTCCATCAGGGTTCATCGTCGTACAGACAGGTCCCACCGAGTTCACCGTGATTGACGAATTGGGTATGATAGCCGGCCCAGGACGTTATTCAACGAAGGACAAGCAACTGACCTCGAAGAAGTTGTCGGCAATGGGACTCGTGACATCAAAAAAATGCATTGCTGCCGGGTCTCATCGGTTGGCCTATCCTCGCCAAAATCAGCCTTAATTAGTCAATTCAGACTAATTATCATAGGAACCACCATGTAATACGTTGCTAGTATAAGTCAGAAGCCTGAAAACACGGTAATCACAACTTTTCGCGCGTTTTCTATTACAAGCAATCCATATGATATTAATTTCTATTTTAAAGTAACTTCAAGTGACTTAAATTACTTATTTAACCAGTTAAATAGGTCTAATTTGCATATCACGATGGTTGCCAGTAATGGCACCATAATACCGATTAAATGAAACGGAAAAGTTTGTCAAGTGCAACTTTGGTTTCTGTGATTTGGTATGTGTCAGATGGATATATGACTAAAGTCCAGCTGGGCTACCACTTGACAGCCATTGGTAAAGTATCTCATTAGCCTAATTAGCATAATCACTAAATAGTATAAAATGTCTCGTGTTAAAGCGGGGCCCAGGGATAGTCACTGAAAAGACATAACAATGACTGCATAGGAAAAGTTGGCATGACCATAGGACATAAAAAATATGCATTGCTCTGTCGTCATGCATTGTCTTCCCACGCCAACATCAGCCTAAATTAAGCATATTTATTAAAGCATAGAAACCCTAATGCAAATATGATTGTTTATATCTAATCAAGAAGACTGAAAAATACGATAATACAACTGGTTCAGGGTTTTCCTATGGCAAAGAATCCATTATGATATAG
>JZLH01S0049641.1:1487-18341 GCA_001188425.1 Eucidaris tribuloides
CAAAGAGAGAGATAATCTAGTTCTCATACTTGAAATTCAGGACAGTGAAAACAAAAATTCTGCTTTTCACATACATCGTAGTATTAAATACAAGAAGAAAGTGACAAGCACATTCAACATAGAAATTGAAAACAAATTGTCTTTCGCTAGATCATTTATGTGCATTTGTGTAAATTTTACTAATTTCGTATATTGAGTTCATCCGTAGTTTCCATTGTGAAATGAGAAAATTTGTAGTAAAAAATTGGTTTTCTGTCATTTCCTTTTTGACACAACTGCAATTTCCATTTTTAAGTGGTCATTTCTGTTAATTCCATCCATTTTCGACAATCACAGGAAGTCACTGTCCTATAGGCCTCACCACAATTTTCACAACATGCCTGATGCTATGTATGAGTATGAGTTGTTTCATTTCCATGGTCTTTTTTTTTCCTGTCACTTTAATATTGGGAAGCTTCTCATTTAACAGTTTCAACATTGTTGGTAGCTCGCTGTATCTTTAGTATTCAGGATTCAGAGGACTTCTCTTTAACTAGTATTTGACAATGTCAATTCTGTTATTAATAAGAAGCCCCCAAATATTAAAGAGACATGGCCATCAGTCTATGCTTGAATGAATCATGTTTTGCATCTTTACCACTGACAGCTGCAACTTGCAAGCATTCAATCACCTGTGTACTAGTAGTAGAAACTTTCTGATGTCTTGGAAGTACTAAACATAATTGAAAAGAAAATCAATTCTTAATCTTAATATTCTAAACTTAAACTAGAAGTCTAGTATGCAAGGAATTTTGGTATGTATCATGTATGAATTATAAATTCATGAAATGAGAGTCAGATTGATGGTGAATGCAGTACCTCCCATATGTTGGGTGATCACCCCTTCCCTCCCTACCACTTTGGCTTGGGACACTGAAACATGAAAGGTACAAACATGTACTAACTGCATAATTTGTCAGTTTTTGTATATGTGTTAGCAAATTACTACTAAATAATAATTCAATTATTTAGATTGCATACATACAGGGTTAATTTGGAGCGTATTGAAAAAAAGTGATGATAAAATAATCCATTTGGTTATGTGGGCCTGTCTGTAAAACTCTCTACACCCCCATAAAATGGGAATACATGTATTTACCGTAGCTGTGTCTAGAATTCTACTATAGTATATTACAGATTGTTCAGCTCTTGAATCTGACCAGGTACAATTCAACAAGGCCCTGACCCTACAAAAGAATGTAGGCCTACATGTAATTAAGAACCAAAATTTCAGGGAGCTATTGAGGCGAGAGAAAATTGTAAGATTGGAAGAGGTCTTTTTAGGTCACCTGAGCAAAGGTCAATGGAGCTATTCGCGATCGCTTTTCGTCCGTTGTCCGTCGTTGCGTTCGTTTCGTCGTGCGTCATCGCTCGGCGTGTGCGTCGTGCGTAAACTTTTACCACATTTTCGGCTTACTTCTTTCAAAATGCATGATTGGATATGGCGTGCAAATTTGGGCAGGATATGATCCTTAGGGGCTGGGTGATTTCAAGGGTCTCTCAATGTAACACTGGCCCCCTGGGGGCCCAGGGCAGGCCCTAAAAGGGCCAAAAGTCAGGTAGTTTTTCAAACATCATCTTTTCTCTAGATCGCAGAAGATAGTTTTAGGTTAGCCCACTTTGTGTGTAGATAACCTCTATATGTGGTACATTAAGGTTCCTGCAATGACAATGCCCCGGTGTCCCGCGGTTTGGCTCTAACAGGGGGCAAAAGTTTGGGATGGGACCCTTTTGAATAATTCACATTCACATGAACTGATTTAGACACAAACTTGGTGGGAATGATCCTCAGGAGGGAGGGATATGAGGGTTCCTGGAATGGTACCACCAGGCCCCCTGGGGGCCCAGGGGGCAGGGCCCTAAGGGCCAAACTAGTAACTTTTCTAACACACAGGACCCATTTGGTAACCAACTTTGGGGTGGCTAGATGCGTATACAGGGACTCTTCATGTTTAATTGGGGGTCAAAGGTCTACGTACGTCAGGTCAAGGTCATAAATGAAGTTAAATTTCTTTGGTTTGTTATTGTCCGGCATTTTGTGTACTAACTTTGATGTAAATGCTACAGGTATGGTGACGCTCAAATGTAAATTTGGTTCAAGGTCACATAATAGAGGTCAAAGGTCAAATTGTGTAAGAATAACTAGGGTGTGCCTTGTTTTTATAAAATATGGATGTCACACCTTGTGAATTAAACTTGGAATAATCAGCTATACATGTACGCAAGGAGATGCAAAGTTTTCCAACTGTTCCATTTGGTTATGTGGGTGCCTAAGATATCAGGCTCCAAGGGCACAAAGACTATACATTATATGTTTTTTGCTAGGTATCCATAAGAGAGTTGGCGAGAACTCAGGTGAGCGTCTGTGCCCACCGGGCCTTTGTTTCTCAATATAGGATACTATCAATACAGAAGCTGTTTGAAGGTTTCTGCTATGAAAATGTCATGTGGGTCACGCATTTCCCTCCCTTTGTTTGTACGACCGATGCACTACAGAATGGCTTGTGACACTGACATTCATGTTTGTTTGGGTTTGATTTTTATCAGTCTGATCATATTTCAATACTGGTATATGAAGGCACGTTCTACGCTCGAGGAGTATACCATGTATACATTCAAGACAAATCTGTCTCAGCCTGCATACATATACACTCCATAGTCAGTGTATTATGGAGATTGTAGGTTTCAACTCATTTAGAGTTTAGATTTTTTTTTTAACCCATCCAATCATGGCGATTATAGTCCTCACTCCTTATTTTGTAAACTACAAGTAATTAACTGCGCACATGACTGTAGACATCAAATTGATTAGTAGAGGTTACACAGTTTTTTGATCCAACAAATACTGGTGTACGTAGTACACTCCAAATTATACATAAAATAAATTATGATAAAATAAATCAAGAGCCATACATTCAGACAGGAGTTACAGAAAATGGAATTTCATAAAGTTGAAAAACAGAATTAACAGTTAATTCAGAATGGAAAAGCAGTGTCTACAGCAAGTAGGCCGGCTACATGTGGTATGGAAACTCTAAATTTAAGGTGCTAGCTAACATTTACCACAATTAAAAAAAATCTGAGCCCCAGCATGATTACCTCATGCTACCGAGTGTCTTTGAGAGAGGTCTAAAAATGAAGCCGTGAAAAAATTGTATTTAAAGATGATGTATATAGTGCTGATTTAAAAATGTGAATAATCGTAAGTTGACCAGTATTCACTTGCCCTTTTCCTCCTAGACTTACTGTGTGTACCACCTAGGTTACTAAACCCGTCCCCGAGTTTTTATTGTTTTATTTCGTATAACTGCCAATTGGCATGTAACTGTCGCAAACTTTTTGTATTCTAGCGCGTGTTTATTTGTCCATTTGAACACTACTATGTAGGTCAGATATCATAAGTTTACAATTTTTTTAAATTGAAGCTTCCACAATGTTAGCCTATCACTTTAACTATCATGTGGCCTTGTAGTTCTTGTTTTTATTCAATTTATTCAATTTAATTTTTAAGGTCCTTTGATGAAAAAATTACTATTCTGCTCCAAGCCTTGAATCTGTGCATTATGTTTGGTTTTAACATAATAATTCTCTTTGATACATTTTTTGGGGCAAGCCCAGTTCACTAGTATTCACAGCATGTAGCAATTATCTTTCAGGTGAACACACTTTACAGAGTGGAATAGTCACATCATGTATTCATTCAGTTCAGTGCGTGCACCTGTACTTACAGTAGAAAGAGTCACACACATACAGCATGTACAGTCTTTCCGCTGGTCAGTTGAAAGTTTAAACGTGGGACTGCTTTTCTCATTAATAATTTCACTTCAAAATGTCTGTCTGCAGTTGTCCATTGACAGGATGCACATTTGCAAATATCATTTAGATGCCAGCACTTGTCGAACAAGACGAACAGTGACCTGAGAAATATGAAAGTCGGTTGAAACAAATGAGGAAGAGGTGTCAGTCTGTCAGGAAACCGGTAGTATGATATTTGTGAAGGACAACGTCTCAATTATTAGTACCACACAGGTTGAAGGTTATTATGAAAATGTAGATAAATGATCACTTCCTCAAAATAGTGAAAACAGTTTATTGCTTTACCACTGTCATTTCTACTGCACTGCTGCTGCTGCTACTAAGTAGGCCTATATCAGCGTAGGAAATACACAGGGGCTGAGGGCGATTTAGCCCCCCAAATTAACAACATAGCCCCCTAAAATCACAAAACAGCCCTCAATTTTCCTAAGAGGGTTCAACGTATAACATACAAAAATCACTAGATCAGGCTTGATAGTAGCCCCGAAAAATTAAATTTTATTTTCTGCCCTGGCCTATACTGTACTGCTCAGGGGAAAAAAAAAAAAACTTGGGGGTCTACTTTTCCTGTCTCAATGCTTTCGAAATATTCATTTGTATGGAACCCTATGGCAATTTACGGCGGCTCTTTTGCACATTTCAGGGGCTCTTGTGGCCATTTTGGGGGCGAAATCGCCCTGAGCCCCTGTGTATTTTTTTTCTTCTGGTACTGCTACATGTACTACAAATGTAGACTCTCCTAAATCTACAGACTACAGTACTTCTACTACTACTACGCTGCTGCTGCTACCATTGCTACTAGTGTACTACTGCTGCTGCTACTGCTTCTACTACATGTACTACTATTACTACTATTACTACTACTACTACTACTACTACTACTACTACTACTACTACTACTACTACTACTACTGCTACATGTACTGCTTCTACTTCCCCAACTCCCATTTACATGTTCTGTAGATATAGGCCTTCTAATAACAAGTACCGTACTGAGAATATTGTACACCACTACACCTACAACCAGTACGATCCCTTGTACTTTAAACATTTAAAAACATCTCTGCACTGGGAACTGGGAAATGTAGTATGTTTATGTACTGGTAAGTGGTAGGAAAAAAAGGAACAAATTTCCTGCCAAAATTGCCTGCAGCAATAAATCGGGAGTTATGATGACTTATGACTTCAGCATATTTACACAGTACTCTAGCCCTTTGACAGTTTGTGGTGGGCTTGATTGAAACAAGGATTTGGAGTTGGTTGGGGGGGGGGGGGTACCAGTTCACACACAATACCACAGTGGTTTTGCCTCGTCTCATGTAAAAGCAATGCAGCAAGTGTGCTTTGTTGCACTGCATTGCATTGTGATTCACTTCAGTTAACAAATCTCATGTCAACTGCCTAGCCCAGTTCCTAAAGTCAGTGTACTGTGTACAAAGATATTTGCATCCCTAGTGGATGACCTTGTCTCTGATTTACAGTACAGTACTGCCATTGGTGTAAATAAACAGTGCAGACCACATCCAAATTGTGTCCCTGGCAGTGACATTGAAATGGAATCATAGCTATTCCTAGAAGTCAATGACATGAGAAATTGACAAATATGGTTTCTAACAAATGATAGTAATCTGAATGTCAGGGAAACATTCTTTAAATGAGATTCAATGTTGATCCGATCACTAAAGCCATGGGAAAATTAAAATGTCAAAAATATAGCACTCACACAATGAGTGGTATGGCAATGGTATATGTAGTTTCAGCTTGAATACATGTAGATCTGTGTGTGATTTTCATACTCCTCTTGGCCTTATTCTTAATGCATGCACAATTTCAACTTCATTGAATGAATCAAATAATTTTGCTTTATACTTTTTATTTTTACTGTTTGTGTATTTTCTTTTATGTTACTAGGCATAAGTCAGTGCTTGAGCCATAGGTTCAAAATGTAGTTGAATTTAAAAGAGAAACCTGTAAAAAAAATAGGTGCACTCTTCATCCTGTAATACACATAATTTGCATTGGACTTGGAGTATGCCCTGTATGATCAAATTTAACATTTACCAAGAGTAGATAGCAAACAGGGGTCATGGAGGAAGACTACACCAAAACAAGTCCATGGTACATTTTGGATTTAAATGCTTACTAGAATACATTATAGCATGTCATGTACATGTACATGTACGTGTAGTCTACAGCTATGAAAGTCTCAGCAAGTTTTCCGTATATAAGCTACGCCACAGAATGGAGATTGATCACTACTTCCAATAAAAATTTGCGTACATGTAGTTTCCTGGGTTTTATGAATATTACATCATAGAGGTGGAAAGGAGGTCTTCTCCATGAATCCATTTCATGTTTCTTGCTTGTATAATTTAGTCTCCCAGTGTACATGCAGAAAGTACCTTCGTGGTTTCCCTGAGTTCCTGTGTGGGACCCATTATAGGGAGATAAATGATGGCAACACACCCACCTAGACCATTACTCATGATGCACTGAGGCATTATTACAAATAGGAGTATCTAGGCCTATTATGGCTATAATACTCTGTCAATGCCTTGTGGAATGTGTCAGTGGTACACTATTTTTTTTCTGTTTTGTAGTGGTGTGGTACCGTGGTTGTGGTAGTAAGTACTTATAAATCATTTAATGGACATTTACTTTTATATATAATTAATAAATGAAGTAAATACATGTAGTTAGTTGTGGACAAAACGACAAATGTGTATGCCTTCATGCAGCTCACATTTTCTTTGACATTAACTATTATTATAATACTTCTTATAATTCTTATTGATATCATGACAGTGCTCATTGGTGGTGGTAATGTGATGTTAGTGGTGGTGATGATGTTGTTTTGATGATGATGCAGATTAGGTACATATATTCATAGTTATCAATCGTCATAAATACAGTAATGATTTAAACTTTAAATACAATAGGAATTTTTGGGGAGTTGTTTCCTACTGCAGAGAATTATATAAAAAAAATAAATAAATAAATTACTTCCCCCTGGCCCTAATGTACATGTACACGTACACTGTAATCAAAGACCAGCAGTACTCTGGCAACCTAATTCTGCTAATCTGTACAGTTGCATGAAGGAATTTGGTATTATACTGGTATCAACCTACTTGTATTGCATTAGCTATTACATTTACATGTACATTAATAAATAATTGAAACTCAACCGATGCTGTTGTGTAATACAGACAGTGCTGTTGTATGGTGAGCCATTTTAGTCACCGCTATTGAGCCTGCAAATTTTGTCTTCGGAGTGAGTTACAATTATCACCACTGAAGGGATAATCACTAGGAATCAGGGTAGGAATTAATCTTTAATTTTAAAGGGCAATTTTTATTAGAGCCTTGGGGCTATTTTTGAATTTTGGGGGGCTATTTTTCTAGATCACTGGGGCTACTTTTTCATTGCAAATCAGAATTTGAAGAATGCAATGAAAGATTGCCGATGTTTTAGCCGGTGCTTCATCTATAAAAGCAACCATTTAATTCATTTATGTTTCAATGCCATAATCTAAAAAAATGTGAAATTTTTCATAGCAAATCTGAGGGCAATTGTGAAGGAAATGGTCGGCCCAAAGAATTGGGTTTTGGGGATTTTAGGGGGCGATTTGGGCTTTGCCAAGGGCTAAATCGCCCGTCACCATGGGTTATTTCCTGCGCTGCTAGGAAAACTGTTAGGCCCTGACCATCATACATATGTTTGTAAGTATGGAAATTGCATCAATTTTCAATTTTGTCTGTATAACACCACTTTGTTAGTAACTGCTGGAGGAAACATGGTACAAATACATACCATACGTTACTGGCATATCTTACATTACAGCCCACCCCTAAATGGCAGAAATAATGACAAGCTGTGTAACAAGTACAGTGTACAGAATAGTGCTGATCGGTAAATTCTGCGGAAATAGATCATTTTTCAAGTTAAATGTTTTTAAATGAAATTTACATTTTACAGCAAAAATTTGTGTTGTTGATCATGTCCACTAGGGCTTTTTCAGAAGTCATAATGCAGAAGCCATATACTGAAACGCGAAATCGGCAGTGCAGTCATGTCCCCAACCCCCACCCCAGCCCTTCAAAAAAGGGCCCAAACCAGGATGTTCCTTTTACCACGGGACCTTTGGTTTGTAATTTTGTACTGTATACAAACCATGTGGTGGCAGATTCGTCAATACAAAATGCAAATAGTTTGGAAGAATACAATTCACATGTTAAGCATAGTCACCCTTGACCGTCAATAAAACAAACATCCTTGTGGTGACTAGTGACTACATTGTACAGCAATGCATGTCAGTTTGCACAATTTATTAGTCTGGCTTCCAGATGTTCAGATTAATTAACCCATTTCATATTGATAAGGAAACCAAGGCTGCCACTCGTAGGGGAAATCCCCTACCATAGGGGATTTTGGCCTTGCGTAGGTTGTAGGGGATACCTACAGGGAAAATGACCTTCGGTAGGGGAAACGTAGGGGTTTTTGATGATTTGTAGGGGATGTAGGGGGTTTTGACAATTTTCAGAAATATTCTTGGAATTCTCAATGGATTTCCTATATATTCGTCCATTTTGTCCATCTCCGGCGAAGAAATTGTGATCAATATTTTGCATTTACTAAGGTTATTTTGTAGGGAGAACACACCTTCGTAAGCAAAAAGTTAATTTTCTAAGGGAAAACACGGGTTCGTAGGGGAAAATTGTGATAATTAGGCATAGGGGAAAAGTGGTGTGCGTAGGGGGAAAATACTAGGGGTGGCGAACGCCAGAGTTGAAAAACAGATTTGTGATGAAGAAGATAAATCTAGTTTAGGCTGAACTTGCAGCCCTGTAGGGCTGTTATCAAAATGTAGTCAAAACAATGTTGATTTCTGTAGACCCTCTAGTAACTAGATCAGGAGATTCATGGTGCTGATTGTTTACATTTTTGGTGGGCAGCGTGTTTATAGAGTTGTTATGATTGTTGATATGCTCTACCGCTTTCAATACCACAAGTTTGATAGCTGAAGAGAATGGACGTGTCTCTTCTGTCCCCCACCCCCCTGTCTACAGACAGTAGCACTCGTGTGCAGAGTATTCATTCATAGCTATTAGCTAGGGATTTTGTGGTCCCTCCCACTGCAGTGCATGCATTTACCCCATTAGGTTTTCATAATCGATGGTATTTTTGGTCATAATATCGTGCCTCTGGCGATATTTTGAAATAATCATGAGATCATTATTCGTGTAGACGATATTTTTTCAACATCGTGTAATTTCGATATTATCTTAACATCGCCCAGCCCTAGAAAATACGCATGCGGCGTAGGGGGAAATCCAAATTTTGAGTGGCAGCCCTGAAGGAAACTGATTTCTTCAGTCAACTGCATGTAACTTAGACCAGTGTCTTGATTTATTTTCTCTGCAAATATAGACTAAGGCAGAGTGAATGTACTCTGAAGGTAGAAAAAGTCGGAGAGTGAGTGTACATGTACCCTGGAGTCTGGAGGTACAGTGTAGGAAAAGTTGCACGATCTGGAACCAAGACTAACAATTTGTATGGGGAGGCCCAGTATAATAATCATGCTTGGATTGATTACTACAGAATTGAATGAGATGCCAAATTGTGGTTTAGTGTAATTATTAGTAGTAATGCATGAAAAGATCACACCCCACTACAGACACATATCAAAATCACTATGGCTTTGTAAATTCCAGATGAACAGGAAGAATTTTGCGGTTACATTGTGTGGTGCACCAATCTGATATTAATTTTTTGGCTAGGATGCAAAATGTAAATTCTGATTAAATATACACCGTCAATTGCCAGTGCTATGAGCCTATAACCAGGGCTCCACATTAACTTTTTTTTTCAAACTTGCCCTTTGAGCAAGTAAAATTATCATTTTCAGATTTTTACTTGCCCGAGTGAAAACTTTACTTGCCCGAAAATAAACAATTCAATCAAAAACTTTAAAAATGATTTCACACTAATTGTAACCAATAAGACCTCTCATAACATTGAACATAAACTTGTTATTTTAATTCTGGAGGTTGAATTTAATGAGCCTTAAGATTGGGTATGATGAACAAAATCATGATGAAATTTAGTATTGTAAGTCAACTAAACACAAAATTTTAGACATGATTTGTTCATTTTTGGTAAGATTTTTATGTTTTGCTCATTTCAAGATCAAAATTTTACTTGCCCAATCGGGCAAGTAAATTTGAAAATTTGTGGTTTTTACTTGCCCGACATGAAATTTTACTTGCCCCGGGCAAGCGGGCAAGTGCTAGTGTCGAGCCCTGCTATAACCCTATTCAGATAGCCCAAATTTGCCGGCTCTTAGCCGACTCTGCTACCCCTGCACTTTCTGTCTGAATGGTTTAAGCCGGCCAAAAGAAGTATTAACCCATCCACGCACAAATCCCACATTTTGTGGTTTGTTATCATAACTCCTGAATTAAGAGTAGAAAAATATAGGAAATAGCTCAAAAGAAAGAGGAAAATTTTCTCTTCAATTTGAGCCTATACTTATCACAGTCCAATGTACGAGTCGATCGCAGGATTTTTCAAAAGAAAAATGATCAAGAAATCTTCAAATTGGCAACGCTTTTAATGATTGAAAGTCCACTACATATCTCGTGCAAATTGGCAATGTTTGACCAGAAAGTTATATAAAATTGTTTTTTTTTATTTGTAATGCATAACACCTCTTTTGGAAGTGCCATTTAAAGGCAAGGTTCACCCTGACAGCAAGTTGGTTTTAATAAAAGCAGAACAATGAGAGAAACATATTAATGAAAGTTTGGCGATAATCCACTAAAGAATATCAGAGTTATGAAGTTTCAAAGCTTCAATTTTGTGACGTCATATGTGAGCAGCTCCCCATATGTCATGTACTAGTAATATAAATTCCATCAATTGTCGTTTTTTTTTAATGGTTCATAATTGAATAGGGTTTTTTTTCGTAGGAGCCTGTATGAAATAATGTTTCTTATAATATAGTGAATGCACATCAGGTAAAATCATTTTCAAATTACTGAGAAAATGGCACTTTATGTAATTTATAACACATGACATATGGGGAGCTGCTCGCATGTGACGTCAGAAATTTAAAACTTTAAAATTCCATTCCATTCTTTGATGGATTTTCGTCAAACCTTCGTTAGTATGTTTCTCTCATTGTTTTGCTTTTATTAAAACCAACTTGACGTCAGGGTGAACCTTTCCTTTAAAGAAATAAAAAAATATGTTGCCAATCTGAATGCTGAAATAGGGATATAATCCTTCCCAAAATAAACCCTGTGCATGAATGGGTGATCCCACTCTGAAACACCGCCGGAGGTGTTTCAGAGCCGGCGAAAAGGAGTAGCTGATACGCTTCCCCTTCTGTGTGAAAGGGTTAAGCCGCCTCTGCTACTTGTTGTGCAGTGATGCATGCAGAGTTCACCAACATCTGCGCCGAAAAACAAAAGACAATTGCGTCTATATAATATACACATCCTGTTCCGGTATACAAACAAAATGAGTAGTTACTCCACCTTTCCTGTTGCTGTGTGAATGGTTTAAGACGACGAAAAGGCGTAGCTGCTACACCTATTTCATGCTATTTGAAGGGGGTTAATGGACTATTCTAATACCCCTTTCATAGTGAAGGCGAAGTGGAGTTACTCCGGAGTAACTCCGGGTTGAGTTGAGTTGACTTTACACCCCCTTTCATACTGGCAAGCACCGCAGCGGTGTATCCGCAGTGGTTTCCATGGTTTACATGTGCGAGTTCGCGCCATTATGTGTGGCCGAATTTCCTCAACAAGCGGTTCGCGCAAATTTCGCAATCAATCGCTTATTACATTGGTCTGTAGGCCTACATACTTGACTGCTCAATAGTTGATCTCTTGTCAGACGATTGCATGATCTGAGTACAAAAATATGATTGAAAATACGGGGATTGACTCAAATACCATCAGTTCACGAACTTGGTGTTGGAGTTAGATAAGTTCTATGGTTAAGGTATTGATTTCAGATACTTTCGTTGAAAATCAGAAGAACAACATACGTCAAAAAATCTAGAACCAAACGATTCGAACACGCTACAAAACAAAATCAAACCCCGGAATTTAACTCCCCACGACTAAACTCGCTTGTGACGTTGGGACAGGAAATGTAAACACGCGTGAGATTACTGAGTTAAGCCGAAATGCACTTCCGGTGTGGAGTTACTCCGCCTGTAACCCTCTTCTCGAAGTGGGTTGAGTACTCCGCTTTGAATCCGGATCGAAAAAATCTCAAAATGTTCATGTTGCCCTCCAAAGTGGAGTAACTCCTTCTGGACTCCGGAGTAACTCCACTTCGGCTGTCAATATGAAAGGGGTATCAGACCGCTCTAAACTGCTTCACCTACATGTATGTATACCATTTTCTATCTGAATGGGGTTTGTGATTCACAGAAATTTTATGAAAACATGATGAAGGTTGAGGGGTAAATGAGCATTTCCAGTATGTATGTAGGGTTTCTGCCAAACATATGGAATTCACGGAATAACCACTAAACGGGAAGTGAGTTTTCATTCTAATGGAAAATCATGAAAAACCTTTTTTCTCCAAAGTTTAACATTTAAAAAAAAACATGAAATTTATTTATAAAAGAAGTTAGAAAAAGTTGACAATCACAGAAATGGTAGCAAAACATTGTAGGGCGTACATAAAATTTGTATTAAATTCTGTGTACTTATACATGGAATTGTCACTTTTTCATGTAAACAAAGTCTGTGGCAAAACAGAATTTCCATATTTCAGGCAAGTTGAAACGGAATCCCAGATTTGTTTGAATGGAAAACACCCTTTTTTAAAATGGAAAATCACTTTCCGAATAGTAATTTTCTTTTATTTTGATACCATTACCAAGACAAGAATCCAGGATGTTTGTGTATGTGTGTGTGGGTGTTTTTTTTTCTTGTTATGCTAGTAATTTCTAGTTCATGCATGATGTGTGTGAGTTTCTGTTTGCACATTTCAACTGTAAACATTTATTACCTCTGTCAGTTTGTCAGAAGGTGTGGCTGCTACATGTAGCTTTTATGACATTAATACAATTTAGTATGCACTACATTGTACATGTATGGTGCGTTGAGTAAGGCTTACCACGCTTCTATCCACACACGTACACAATTGACAAATGTACACACATGCAAAGTAACAACAACTAACACTTCTTTACTAGGGTGAATGTGTAGTTACCCCAAAGTTGTGAAGAGGAAGGGAGAGGAAGAAGAAGAGGAAGAAGAAGAGGAAGAAGTGCCGCAGTAGAGACCCCCATTTCAGCCCAAAATTTCCGTTCCAGGAGCATCTCAATTTTCAGAAATCACAGAAAATTTTGATATTTTCCAGTTTCCAGAGGACCCCCAAATTTGCACCGTCTTCACTTCTACATTTTCGCTCGCGAGCCAGAGCATTGCCTGGTTCAGCATGGCTTGCGCAATGGCGCGCCGGGGAACTTCGCTGCCGATGCAGTTCCAGAGACATAGATTTTGGTGTTTTCTGAAGGCCTTAGCTCAATTCCAGAGGACCCCCATTTTTCGCCATCAGCCCGTTCCAGAAGTCCTCCGATTTCGATTTCGAGTGCGCACATAGGTATCACTTTGTAAGTTCCAGGTGCCCCCCCCCCCCCCAATGGGGTTGAATGCTTGACATATGCAATCATCTCATTACATTATGTAATGTGGCTGTACCTCCTGCTTTCATAAAAAATTACACCTGAGCACTGTGTCAATCAAGCACTCTTGAACAAAAGCCCCTTTCAAACTATGATGCAGGCATTGTACAATCTTATACATTTGTCATCATATGCTTATTTGGCTGGATCAAAATGTACAATTACAATGTCAGAGCTATCACAAGAGTTTCCCATTTCCAGTGACTGATTTCAGTTAAGGCCTCAGATAAATCATATAATGTTTTTATTATATGTTTCACAGTTTTTACTTTAACCTCTTACTCCAATGGTCCTACAACCGGATTTACACACTCACAACTGTCCTATGTAATTTTCCCCAATCTCTGTCATAGACTGTTTGTAAGTTATCTTTTCCTGACAGGCAACGTCAATGTGAAGGGGGGGGGGGGCATTCACAGCTCTGTATAGGTAAGGAAATCATCACTCTTTCAACAGGGTAGCCAGGCGTAAACATTTTACATTGAAATACACATCGCATTAACAAACACAAATGTATGTAATTTCATGATTACTCACTGATACCAGTGTATTTTTGTTGTACTGTTACAATACACTGCAAGTTTGATTATGCACCCTAATAGCATGTACTCTACTTCAAATGACTCCTCGTAGGCCACATACTGCTACCACACAATAGCTGGATAGTGTCATCAGTTTTGTCCTGGATACAAATAACATGACAAACCCAATAATGCGCCTTCTACTTGTCCGCCTCATGAAGAGACTGCATGTCAAACTGGCTGCTAGTATGACTTCTGAGGCTGCTGTCAGCAGTTTAGGGTGCGTGAATTGTGGATTCTGACAGCTTTACATATGCAATAATTGGTATAGGCCTCTTTTTCCCTAGAAATCAGTAACACTAGAATGCTGTTAATCACTATGAAGCTATAATATTCCCATGCACAGTGCCAGTCAATGGAAAGTTTCATTGACCTTTGACCCTTATTCAAATTTGACTCATATTCGAACTTGACACTCACCTTCAAGAGATGGACCTTCTGGTATGGAAATTGGATGGATCCCACCTCGAAGCCTACTATAGAAAAGTTCATTGTGTGTACAACGACAGCACAGTGCCAGTCATGGATAAAAACAAAACAAAAAGTTCATTGACCTTTGAACCTTTGACCTTAATCAAATTCAACTCACATTCGAACTTGACTGCACCTTCAGGCATGGACCTCTGGTAATGAATTTGGTGATCCCCACCTCGCAAGCTATAGTTAAGTTATTGTGTGACAACAACAGCACAGTGCCAGTCATGGGAAGTTCATTGACCTTTGACTTTGACCTTAATCAATTCAAACTCACACCTTCGAATCTGACCTGCACCTTCAAAGTGGACCTCTTGTATGAATTGGCATCCTACCCCGCAAGGTATTAGGAAAGTTATTGTGTGAAACAACATAGCACAGTGCAGTCATGGAAAGTTCATTGCACCTATTGACCTTTTGACGTGTTAAACAATTTCAACTTACATTCGGAACTTGACCTGCCACCTTTCAAGAGATGGACGCTCTTTAGAATTTGACAATCCTTAACCTCGAAGTTATAGAAAGTTATTGTGGTACAACATAGACAGTGCCATTTCATGCGAAGTTTCATTGACCTTTGACCTTTGACTTATCTAAATTCGAATCATATTTGAACTTGAACCTGTCCCTTTCAAGAGATCGGGCACCTATGGTATGAATTTGGTGTGACTCCCACCTCAAACGCTATACGAAAGATTATTGTGTGTACAACACAATGTTGGACGACTACCGCGCCACGACGACGCGACGCTACACACGGAAATAGTGATTATCTATGTCTCGCCTCCGCTACGCAGGCCGAGACAACAACCAGGTGATCGATTAGCGAGCATGATTTAATATCCACACATTTCCACCATGCGGCCAGCACACACCACACACACACCACCATACACGTACACACACACACATGCATGTTGTTTAGCTGTCAATCGGGGTCGTATTTTTAATTGATTACAGACATGCAACAGGAATATAGCTGTGGTGTGATATTTGACACATATTGCAGATGCACTTCATTGAGTTCATTCCAACTGAGACGCCCCATGTACATGTCTATACATATACAATTTTGTGTGTGATTCCTTAATATGCAATCAGGGACGATTTTTTTGCACAATAAAAAAAGAAAGAGGATTACCTCACTACAATTACTTTTCAAACGCAATCGGTTTTTAAAAACGTCGGACTGTCGCCCGGTTTCCGAATGGTCCCCTGTCTCCGAAGTGTCACCACATCACACAACAACACACACACACACACACACAACACAACACACACACAACCACCAACACAACACACACACCACAACACATCACACCACAACACACCACACACACACATCACACACAACACATACACCACACACTACAGTGCATAACACCATAAATCAATATATGTTCACACACGACACACATCACACACACACACACACACACACATCCCTCACACACACAACCACAACACACAAACACAACACAAACACCACACACAGGCAAACACATTAAACACTACATGTACACACACACAAGACCGAACACTAAACGATAAGTATACTCATTTGTTTAGAGCAGACGCGTGCTTCTTCACCAAGGACAGCTCGGATGTTACATAATAGAATGAACACACTGTCAAGAAATTAGAATACCACAATTGTACTCTCGAATATATCACTTTACATTCAACCCACACTCACCTGTAGCAAGTATTCTTCATGTATAATTGTGTCTGTCTGTAATCAGGGACTTTATGGCTACTTGGCACAGTCCCGTGTTCAATGATTTCTAATAAGGTGTGCCTGGGCATAACAAATTATGCAACTAATTTACTGCTCTGTCAACTGGCATGCTATGTATTACTGTACAGTATGCTACATGTACATGCATTATAAGTTCTCTTCAACCAGATTTCGGTTTCTCTTTACTAAATTTATTCCGAAGACAAATCTTCTTCCTCCTCTCCTCCTCCCCCCCCCCCACCTCCCCCCTCCCCCCCCCTCTCCCTCTCCCTCTCTCCTCTCTCTCTCCTCCCTCTCCTCCTCCTCCTCCCTCCTCCTCCTCCTCCTCTCCTCCTCCTCCTCTCTTCTTCTTCTTCTTCTTCTTCTCTCTTCTTCTTCTTCTCTTCTTCTCTCTTCTTTCTTCTTGCTTTTTCTTCTTCTCTTCTTCTCTTCCCTCTGTCTTCTTCTTCTTCTCTTCTTCTTCCTCTTCTCCTCACTCCTCTTCCTCTTCCTT
>JZLH01S0049646.1:712-25833 GCA_001188425.1 Eucidaris tribuloides
TAGCCACTTCAGTCTAGTAGACTGTTCTTCCAGCGGGCTCTGCATAACATAAATGTTATTATTCTTCTTCTCTGTTCTAAAATGCCGAAAGCCTGGCTAGAAAGCAGCCGATACCATTTTTTTAAGTCTTTGGTACGACCCGGCCGGGGCTCGAACCCGCGACCTTCCGGATGTGAAGCGGACGCTCTAACCAATTAGGCCATCACACCTGTCCATTCTGACATGGTTCCTAAAGGAAAATATACGCGATCTTCTTCCTGTAGTGAGAGAAATTATTAACTCTCCTTTACAAACGGGTGCTTTTCCCTCCGCATCAAGAGCAGCAGTAATTCGACCACTTTTCAAGAAACCAAACCTGGACAAAACTGCCTTTCCAATTATAGGCCTATGTCTAATCTCAGCTTTCCTGGAATGGTGATTGAAAAAGTTGCTTGTCACAGATTTACAGATCACATTGATAAAAAACAATCTCTAGGATTATCTCCAATCTGCTTACAGGGCCCACCACAGCACAGATAGTGCTCTCATCGGCGTCAAAAAATGACATAATGTCTGCTCTGGACAGAGGTCATGTACTTTTACTTCTCACATTAGACTTATCAGCAGCATTCGACACGATTGATCGCCAGAATCTGACATCTCGTTTATGTAGGGGTTCAGGATACAGCACTCAACTGGTTCAAATCTTATCTGGAGGAATGGACTACAAGTGTCGAGATAAATGGGAAACATTCCGCATGTGCCATTAACTCATTCGGCCTTCCTCAAGGATCTGTGTTTGGACCCATTGGCTACACAAATTACACTTTACCCGTTGCAGATATTGCAAGAACTCACAATATTTCTTATCACGCCTATGCTGACGATACACAACTATATGTTTCATTTGATCCAAAGAAATCTGATGGTCTGAACACAGCATTAAGAACACTGTCTGCATGCGTCACTGATATTAGTGCGTGGATGTGTGTCGACATACTAAAGCTTAATGAAGAAAAGAATTTCTCGTTGTGGGTTCACCATGTAACCTTCGTAGTATGAACAATGTTGTACTACACTCGGAAGGAATCAAATTAAACCATCCACATCAATCACGAATCTTGGTGTTTATTTTGACTGTAATATATCCATGTCAGAACAAATTGACCAGCTTTGTAAATCTGTTCGTTTTCAAGTGGCTCAAATCAGGAAGTACATAACTAATGATGCATGTCATCATGCGATACGCAGTCATCGTCGCTGGGTGACAAAAACTCGTATCTCATAAATGTTGAATGTCCAGGACAGCCAAAAAAATATGGTTGCATTACAAATACAGCCAATGTAGGCAGTCAACTTTCGTCTGTCAATAGTGGCCTCATCTTTGCACTTGGGAATATGAGGGTTTGAAAATACATTTTTAAGTGTTTTAGCCATAAGATTATGAAATAAACTCATTTTCACCGAAAATTGAGATACAAGGTCTTGTCACACCAGTGACGTCATGTACTCTCTCTGTTAGATTAAAGTAATGGGCTTCTAACTCAGGTTCCCTGTACACACTTACGAAGGCTTTAAGGTTTTCAAACCTGGGCTGCTCGTGTCATATCTAAGTGTAATCGCCGGCATGATGCCATGCCACTAATCAAATCACTTCATTGGCTTCCAGTAAATGAAAGGATTGTATTCAAAATTCTTCTCTTTGTATAATAAATCATTACATGGTCAAGCACCAGTATATATCAAGGATTGTTTTACACTACATTGTCCATTGAGACCAAATCTTTGGTCCTGTACAGATCCATTTCGTCTTTCAATTCCCAAAACTCGTACCAGAGCAGGCGATCGTACATTTACTGTGACTGCAGCCAAGGAATAGAACATAGTTTCTACCCATATTAAATCTGCTAATTTCTTGAACCAGTTTAAGAGATAGTTAAAAACGTACTTTTTCCCCAAGTTACAATTATGTGATATTTCTTTTCTAAACGCTGTAATATAGATGTAATATGAAAAGGGTGTATAAATGCAAAATAATAATAATAATAACAGCAACAACAACAATAATAATCATCATCATCATCATCATCATTGTAATAATGATAATAAGGACAATATAATAATAACGTGTGTGTGTTTTTGTTTGTGTTTGTGGAATTGCACTGTATGTCTGTGTACGTGTTTGTATGCGTTTGTACTGTATATATGTTTTAACAGTGGACTCTATTAATAAGTTTCATACCATGAATATACTTACATTTTATAATTTAAACAGATAATGACCATCATCATGACCAACGTGGTGTATGTATGGCAAAAAACAGTAACTGCGTCCCAGAACTTGGCGAAAGCTATTTGTTTGATGTCAGACCTGAGAAGCTTGACTCTGGACGTAGAACCTCTCCATGATTCATTCTACAGTACACTGGTCTCAGTGGCACCATCGTCAAAGGTAACAAGATTGTTTAACTGATCACAGTAATGTTCTGATTTCAAACATTGACATAAATCCAAGAGAATCAGGACATCTACATGACTGTAAAAGCAGGTAACAGCATAACTATAAAAGAGATGATAATTCTAATCATCCTCCAGTTAATGATAGGAAGATACTAATTTGAGTATATATCTACTTGTTTTTTGTGTATATGAGTTGAAGTATAAATGAATTAATGATTTTTCTATAAGCCTTCATGTTTGGATATATTTTATCTCGTTTCTTTGATATCATATATAAATCCATGGATACTATGAAATGCCATGCCACAGATTCAGACCTTCACACTGGAGTGCAAATCCGACATTTTGAACACTCTCGGGTCTTGCATTGTCGATCAGGTTCGTCTAAAATTGGAAACAGAATGAAGATATATCGATGTCAATCCAGATCTAATCTAAATCATTCATATCCATGCAAGTCCAATTAGCTTTTTGTCCCTCTGGTTGACACACTGTAACAGATCGCCGGAATGGGCACTAGTTTCTCCCATACGATACTTACAGTTCATCAGATTGAACACACACTAAATGTTACAGTCACAGTATTTCATCAATACCCACAGTAACTTCACTATGTTGCATTTTGACAGGTATGCAAGTAGTGTGTGTGTGTGTGTGTGTGTGTGTGTGTGTGTGTGTGTGTGTGTGTGTGTGTGTGTGTGTGTGTGTGTGTGTGTGTGTGTGTGTGTGTGTGTGTGTGTGTGTGTGTGTTTGTGTGTGTGTATGTGTTCGTGTGTGTGTGTGCGTGCGTGTGCGTGTGCGTCTGTGTGCGTGTGTGTGTGTGTATGTGTGTGTATGTGAGTGTTGGCTTGTGTGTTTGTGGGAGTACGTGTTTGTTATGTATATATGAGTACGTGTGTGATTTCGTTTCTAATGCATATGCGTCGAAAGTGGGTTTTTTACCACTATATAATTAAAGGACAATGATGCTAATAACCACCAATAAATGAAAGATATTGATTGATTGCTAGATTTTTAATGTAAGATGTCTTTTTCCCCGGTCTTCGTATTCAAACAGAAATGCATGGCCACAAGTGTGATAAGAGAATAACACTAAGTTCAACAAGACAATATACGAGTTATAAAAGAATAATGCTCATTGTCACCGAGTTACATTAATAACCAGAGCAATTGCAATGCGTCAGAATTTGATGAGTATATATGTTTTAGCAGTGGACTCTATTAATTAGTTTCATACCATGAATATACTCACATTGTATAATTGAAACAGATAGAGACCTTCATCATGTCTACGGTTGATTATTTATGGCAAATGTCAGTAACTGCGTCCCAGGACTTGGCGAAGGCTATTTGTTTGATGACAGACCTGAGAAAGTTGACACTGGATACACAACCTCTCCCTGATGCATTCTACTCCACACTGGTCTCAGTGGCACCATCATCAAAGGTAACAAGATTGTTTAACTGATCACAGTAATGTCCTGATTTCAAACAGTGTCATAAATCCAAGAAAATCAGGACATCTACATGACTGTACATGCTGGTAACAGCATAACTATAAAAGGGATGATAATGCTGATCATCCTCCACTTAATGAAAGAAGATACTAATTTAAATATATATCTACTTGTTTTTTGTGTATATGAGTTGAAGTATAAATGAATTAATGATTTTTCTATAAGCCTAATTTATGTTTGGATATATTTTATATCGTTTCTTTGATATCATACATATCTTTTCTTTGATATCATAAACTATGAAATGCCATGCCACAGATTCAGACCTTCACACTGGAGTGCAAATCCGACATTTTGAACACTCTCGGGTCTTGCATTGTCGATCAGGTTCGTCTGAAATTGGAAACAGAATGAAGATATATCGATGTCAATCCAGATCTAATCTAAATCATTCATATCCATGCAAGTCCAATTAGCTTTTTGTCCCTCTGGTTGACACACTGTAACAGATTACCGGAATGGGCACTAGTTTGTCCCATACGATACTTACAGTTCATCAGATTGAACACACACTAGATGTAAAACACAATGGTTACAGTCACAGTATTTCATCAATACCCAGAGTAACTTCACTATGTTGCATTTTGACAGGTATGCAAGTAGCGTGTGTGTGTGTGTGTGTGTGTGTGTGTGTGTGTGTGTGTGTGTGCGTGCGTGAAGTTGACGGGGGGGGGGCGAGCATGCAACCCTCTTTCAAAATTTCGGCGCTAAAATACTTTTAAAAGCAGTATTTACACTTTGTCAACGTTTCCATCCCCCCATGGGGGGACTTCAATGTTTGGGGTCACCCTATTTGCAGGTGTATATATTTGTGTTTGTGTCAGTGATGTGTGTGTCTGCTTGTGTCTGTGCGATTCGTCTCTGAATGCATATTTAATGTGAATCTATTTCGATCTAACCCTTAGAAAAGCATGTGATACATTATCTGCTCTTATCTAAGTTAAATTAATCAAAATCATGATTGCAAATGGGTTTTTTTTTCTTCAAAATTACCATGATCAGAATCATCAGATGTACACTCATGCTCATAATTATGGAATATTTTAAAAAGCATTTTAGAAGTTGCAATTTTTCCGTGAACGGTACATCTGAGATTAATATTTGCTCACC
This sequence comes from Eucidaris tribuloides, assembly GCA_001188425.1. Lineage (NCBI taxonomy): Eukaryota > Metazoa > Echinodermata > Echinoidea > Cidaroida > Cidaridae > Eucidaris > Eucidaris tribuloides. The sequence continues at coordinate 5,779 of JZLH01S0049646.1, forward strand.
CCAGGTGAAAGAATTATAATCTAAGAATTTCAGGAATGCTGAGCATTTTGTAGCGTCCGGCTCGACACTAAAACCTGTCTTTATAAATGGCGATATTTTTGTTGTGAGTCACGTGGTGGTTACGCGCGTTATTAGACTTGTAACAGACAATTCTGATGTTAATTTAATGATTATTGACATTAGATACAAATTTATCAGTTTGGGGGTTGTTTTTTAAGATTATTTTAATTTAATACTTTTTTCATGATTTTTGTGGATTTAAAAAAAATAAATATGTAATTGTTATTGCGCTGCAACATAATTTATTTTTTAATTTAAAATTGCTTCACATACTGTGTTTTTGTGAAATAAACACATGTCTTGAAAATTTTGGACGATATAGGAGAAAGAACTTAAGTACATGTATCAACAAAATATTCCATAACTATGAGCAGGAGTGTACATGTACATATAAAATAAACACTTTACATGTGTTTCGTTGTTTTTGTTTTTCTTATTTGTATCAGCTCATAACAGTGCACATTGTTTTACTGGAAGAAAGGCATTTTTCGGGGGGGGGGTATTTGCAATCATGATAAAATCACGCAAAAATGATAAAACCACATTTTATTTAGAATATGACATTCTTGTTTAATTCAAGATATCAATTTACGATAAACGAAGCTGGCACGGCATCACACACTGATTGTTAGTAGGCTACAATGCAAAAAATACTGAATATGAACTACACCTTTCAGTAAACTAACATGAAAGATCGACTGACTTTTAAAAAGTACAAGTACATGGACATCATACTTATGATTGTAAAACATGAAAGGGATACTTAACACAAAAATAATCCCAATGTGATTAAATTTCATAATGCCAGCATGAATATAGTGAACATAATTGCATATGCACACACGATAAAAGCAGGGTAGGGGCCTACCCGCATAAACTTACTTTGTGCTTGTATAATCATGTGAAATATCTAAGCACACGCAGGTTTTAGTTGATCAGACAACTTTTTCACAATTCTTTCACAAGTTTAGTATTGTGATGACATACATAAAAACATCAAACCTACTACAGTGACATACATGTATTGTGATTCTTAAATTATGAGAGCAAAAATTTGCCTCCCCTCAACTTTTCAGCAATTTATGAAGACAAAAAAATGAAAGCTTTCAGAGTGTGTAAGTTTAAGGACATGAATAGATGATATAGGTCTCTCTAAAAGTAAAATATCAGAAAATTTAATTCTTCACAATTCACGAAGACATATACCTCTGAATGGACAAAAAATATATAAAATGGCATTAACGTAATTAAAACACTACAATATTATTTTTTATATATGCTGCATTAATTTGGAGCAACAGGGTTTTGTATAACTTCACGCTCAAAATCAGGTATGTTACAATAAGATATAGGCTATTCCTTTTAATTTCTATAATACAAACAATTCCATGGTATACATGGGTGCTTTACACATCTACACCCTTAAATATTTCTGCCAATTTAAATGTAATTATTTTTAAATCTGCAAGAAATTTTCATATTAACAAATGAAGGAAATACTTTAAAATCTAGATACATTTACCAAAATGTTTGATTGTAGTGTATATTCAGAGCCTAATATCGTCTTTAAACATGCTGTTAGTTGTTCAGTCCATTTAATGAACAGTATTGCACCTTTCTGACTCTTTCAAACTGAGGTTTAAAGTGAATTACAATATTGTCTTGTTTGATTGATATTGTTATGTTTCTTGTCTGATTGGTCAATAGTACATCATGTGACAAAAATAGCAAGCACTAGTTAATTTCCATGCATAATAGGTACCAAACAAATAAAGTAAATAGTTTTACTATATTTTTTTGTATTTACGTTTGCATAAAAAGAAAGATAATAAATTAACTACTTCGTCTACAGCACACATTCTAGAATGAATCTAAAGTTTTAGTCAAAACAATTGCAAGTTGTGCAGCCCCATTCACTTGTAATGAATGTTCCAGCAAGGCAGAGAGCAACATGTTCTCCCCAAACTGTTATTGCTTTTAGCTAACTAGCACCAAACATATGAATAGAGCAATTGATTTAATTAGCTCTACCACATAAAAAAAAAAAAACTGGAGAAGCATTTTTTGTGTGTGTGATTTTGAATAAATGAGCATAAATATGCACAATCGATGAGATTACATTTCTGTAAAATTACAAATCCTCTACTTAGCCATAACACATAAATAGAACCAAATCATTTGCGAAATCACACAAGCATCATCATCATCATCATTGTCATCATAACTGTCGTCTACCTACAGTATCTTGACTCAAGCCATATCCATCAAACTGCCACATACAAATAAATTATGCAATCTTTGGTACCACTTCATAAATATATGTATACATGTATATCATATAAATTACATCAATGCCTGTAAGTAGTTTCTATACTGATCTCAGTGTTTGTGTACCTTGTAAAAGTATGGTAAATATTGTTTCCTGAAGCTGCATGGACTGGCCACAAGCATATAAAAATACTTCTGCACACCTATATATATCGCTAGCTTTCTATTGTGTTGTTAATCAGCAAAACGTTGCTTATGTGTAAGTAAAATTCCAATTATTTGATTCATAATTTCCACTATATCTATACATATTCACATAAAATTACAAGCAAAGTATGGCTTATTAAACGCAGTTAAGGCAATGAAACAGTCAGTGGTCCACTCTCATCAGCGGCCATCGGTGTGAAAAGGATGGAAAAAAATAAAATCGGTGTCTGAATCAACGGCATTTAATAACCATAACTTGTTTGTATTTTATGTTATTTTTATTTACACGCCATAACATTCTTCTTGATTAATATTATGCATATCACATGATATTTCTACATTTTGTTAGTGTTTGAAAGCAACAAATCTAATAACTCATTTCTTATTCAGTAGGTAATACATTATTTTCTCTTTTCTAAAGGGAGAGGGGCAATAGGGAAGACGGGATACAGTGAAGGGACAGATACATAACATGTGAACGAAACATAACAGTGGGTGTTCAGATGTGTCATTTGTATTTTTAACACTTTTGGTTGCTAGGTTTAGTCCAGATGTGTTAGCCGGAAAATGATTGTTTGTAGTAATGTGCATATTAAAACTATCGAAAAAGTATAATTTTTCTAATAAAAAAAAAAAAAAATCAAATTTAACCATCATAAATCTTTTCTTTTAACACAATTAATTTGGATCTCAATGTTCCTTCATTTCAAGAAAGATATCGGGACATTAAAAGTTGGAACTAAGAAGTACAAAAATGATCACCAATCCAGCGAATCTGTTTGCCATCAGTTCTCCCTTGAACCTAAGTTCAGAGAGCACACAAAGAGTTAAATAGGTATCATACAATTTGTTCAAAATACAAATACTTAGGATATAAGACATTGAATTTTGTACAATACTGATGTACGGAATGATGTAAGTTAACAGCCAGCAAATAAGCATAGTTTAGCAAGAATAAATTTTCTAGCACACTTGTCCAAATAATCCTGATTGAGAAAAAACAGATAACTTAACGATATGTATATTGAGTATACTCACTTATGGCTTTAAAACATTTGTGAACAAACCCTTTATGGCAAGTAAAGACTTAAAGCACACTATCTAGGCAAAATGAAATAGCACGTTTCAATCTCAAATAATAACAAGAGCCCCGGGGGGCACGATGCTCACCTGAGTTCTTGCAAACTCTCTATGGTACCCATAGAAAAAACATCAGCTATATGTATAGGTTTGGCCTTTAGAGCCTGATATCTAGGCACCCACATAGCCAAATGAACCAGTTGGAAAACTTTGCATCCCCTTGCCATACACGTATAGCTGATTTTTCCAAGTTTAATTAAATTTTGACATCTATTTTTATAAAAACAAGGCACGCCCTAGTATCTTAACATTTGACCTTTGACCTGCTTATGTGACCTTGACCCCAATTAAACATTGAGGTCACTATACATGTAGCATTTACCATCCAAGTTAGTCACAAATGGGCCAATAACAACCGAAGAAACATTTAACTTCATTTGACCTTTGACCTACATATGTGACCTTTGACCCCCAAATTATATTGAGGTCCCTGCTACGCATCTACCACCAAAGTTTGGTTACAAATGGGCTTGTGATTAGAAAGTTACCTAGTTTGGGCCCTTATGGGCCCTGCCCCCTGGGCCCCCAGGGGGGCCTGGTGTACCATTCCAGGAACCCTCTATCCCCTCCCCCTGAGGATCATTCCCACCAAGTTTGGTCTAAATCCATTGATGTGAATGTGAATTATTCCCATAGGGCCCCATCCCAAACTTTTGCCCCCTTTAGGGGCCAAACTGGGCCACCCTGGGCATTGTCATGAGGAACAATAATGTAGCACATATAGAGGTATCTACACACAAAGTGGCTTACCTTAACTATTTCTGAATCTAGAGAAGAAGATGTTTGAAAACTACCTACTTTAGGCCCTTTAGGGCCCTGCCCCTGGGCCCCCAGGGGGGCCAGGTATATCATTTGAGGACCCTTGAATCCCCAACCCCTAAGGATCATTCCTGCCAAATTTGGGCCAAATCCAATCATGCATTTTGAAGAAGCTGAAAATGTGTAAAAGTTTACGCACGACGCACACCGCACGACGAACGACGCACGACGGACGAAAAGCGATCGCAATAGCTCACTTGAGCCTTTGGCTCAGGTGAGCTAAAAATGAGTCAATACCATTACCCATAATGTAATGCAAACTGCCCGGTTTTTTGACAAAATAGAGTATTTGTTTAGACCTGCAGTCTGTAATACCACGGCACTGCAGCAATACATAATTTGTGAATAAATGTATATGATTGCCTGTACAGTGAATCCCAGAAAAAACAGAACCCTACAAGGCTTATTGTGCAGAAGCGATGGGGTGTATGATTGAAAAAAACAAGTTGAAAATAAACTTTGACTTATGGTCTTTCCATCATACATTAAATAAACTTATTTATTTATGCATCTCTGAGTACCTTGACTTTGAAACTTTACTGTCAAAAAACACTTTCTACATTTGTTGGCTTTGACACTGAGCACTAACAGGTAGTCATCTCTTTCTTCTTCTTCTGATGTGCTGAGGGTACTACCCCAAAAAATGCATCAAATGTTTTTGACATTAGATTTTTAAAGTCATGTCAGTCACAGATACATGAATAAATAAGTTTGCTTAATGTATCATTTGAACGAGCATAAATCAAAGTTTCTTTTGAACATGTGTTTCAATCATACGCCCCATTGCTTGCGCACATTAAGCCTTTGTTTCAGGGTTCTGTTGTTTGTTTGTTTTTCTAAGACACACTGTATTAGCTGGCTTGAATAAAGTCCCGTTGCTTTGTCTGGAAAAAGCTCGATCTAATAATGGTATTTACAAATAGTTTCTAGCCAATCTGTAGTTGAATTGCTACTGACAGTGGTCCTTTAACCTTAAAGATATAAGTGTTGGTTTATAGTCTTGGATCAGCAATATTGGAACTTCTCTCTCTCGACTTTAATGATGTTAAAAACAAGCACAAAACATAGAAACAGACATACATGTATTTTACACTTTACAACAAGTCAACAAGTAACTAAAATGCATAATTTCCTACTGAATGTAATGATGAATCGTTGAAATAAAAATGATGTAGTAATGCAAGGAGAAATTATGAAAAAACAAGGTGGTTCACAAATTACGAGTTTCGCCTGACTTCGCAATCAGTAAAACATGCAATATGACCTCTTGACGCCTAGTTGACCTTGATGTAACCTTTGTAAGTATCATGTATGTGACAATACCCAATGATCATTTGTTCCAAGTTTGAGCAAAATTTATGCAAAACAACAAAAGAAATGAGCGAAAGTTAAACAAAAACTAACATTTTCATAACTCATATCATTTGACCTTTTGACCCCTGGATGACCTTTGACCTCGTCATCCTCATCAACACACATGTGGTATTACCCAAGGATCATTTGTACCGAGTGTAAACACAACTGATGCAGAAATAAAGAAATGAGAGAAAGTTAACCAAAAACTTTAACATTTTCGTAACAGACCAACAGGAAGAGTCTCTGCCGAACTTCGTTCAGGTGAGACAAACATGACAGTGTAAGAATAATGGACAAAATGACATCACTAGCAACCTCAAGATCAAATTCCTGGTTTGCACACCCGACATTGTTGCTCAAATATTTGTCCCAGCTTAAGAAGGATACATAAAAATACAGAGTTTGAAATTTCATATGTCCTATAATTACTGAAATGTAAACGAAAAATCATTTGAAAATTTGCTGTTTGCTTGAGCTGTGTTTAAAGGTAAATGACATGATTGAGGGTAGTCTTCAAATTGGGTTGAAACTACTCTAGAATCAAGTAAACTATGCACGGATATTCCTGTGAAAATCTTGTAGTCAAACGTTGACTCGTTCTAAAATAACTTATGTCAATATCTCTCGTGGCAGGCAAACCTGCTGTGTGGTTCTCTATGGGTCTTATTTTTATCGTGCTCTGATAGAATTAATGTTTATGCTTGATTCTCCTCAAGTAAACAAATTAGATTCAAATCCTTCCAGCTGAAAGATCAACTCCAGCTGGTATATAGTTGCTATGTATTTCAACTCAATTGGTTCTTCAGGCATTTTCAAGTGTTCCCAATCATGTCACTAACCTTTAAAGGTAAGGTTCACCTGACATCAAGTTGTTTAATAAAGCAGACAATGAGAGAGACAAATAAATGAAAGTTTGGCGAAAATCCGCCAAAGAATAACAGAGTTATGATGTTTCAAAGTTTTAAATTTGTGACGTCACATGCGAGCAGCTCCCATTATGTCATGCAATATAAATTCCATAAATTGCCATTTTTTAATGGTTCATGATAATTGAATGTGTTTTTTTTTTCATAGAAGCATGTGTGAAATAATGTATCTGATAACATATTGAATGCACAGGTAAAATCATTTTCAAATTTCTGAGAAAACAGCACTTTATGGAATTTATATTCTATAACTTTGTTATTCTTTGATCAATTTTCGTCAAACCTTCATGAACATATTTCTCTTATTTGTCTGCTTTTATTGAAACCAACTTGACGTCAGGGTGAACCTTGCCTTTAACTCTATGGGAATTACAGAATCTTAAAGCCAACAGGTTAAATGATATTTTTTGCTTCCTGAGCTCATTTAGGTGTGCAAACCAAGAACACGATCTTGAAACCAGAATTTGTTGTTTCTTCTGTGCAGGCGCGGTTCTACGGCCCCCCAAAAAATTTTGGAAGGGTAAAAAAATTCTGAGCGACCTTTTCGGCGACTGAGTTGATCGTAAAAAAAAAAAATTTGACCTCAAATTTGGAAGGAAAATTTTTGGCCTAACCCCCCCCCCCCCATCGGCGACTGAGTTGATCGTAAAAAAAATAAATTTAACCTCGAATTTGAAATGGAACTTTTTCGTTCAACCCCCCCCCCCCCGGCTGAGCGACTTTTCGGCGCTTGGCATGACCGAGAAAAATTTTGCGACCTGGAATTTGGAATGAAAAAATTTTCTTCAGTTTAAACCCCCCCCCCCCCCCCCCCCCCCCCCCCCCCCCCCCCCCCCCGCTTAGCGACTTTTCGGCAGCTGGGATGACCAAGAAAAAACTTGGACCTAGGATTTGGCTGCGAATGCCGGAAGCCCCCAGTAGCCCCCCTAAATTTTTCGGTCTAGAACTGCGCCTGCTTCTGTGGTGCATTTCTTCATTCTTGCTCAAAGACAAAGTCCAATCCAGAACCAGCCATCCTTTCCTTGTACAAGGCGTCAAAACGTTGGTTCTGCTCAGCGCTGAAGTAATTCTTCCAGTCCCCAACGACACCTACACAAAAATGTCAAATTTTTTAGAAGAAATGCAAGGTTAATTCTTTGGTTGGTGGGTTAAAATTCAGGACATTGTTAGCCTGCACTTCAATCAAATTTATATTCAATTCCTTTAATGGTTTACAAAAGGTGTACGAAAAGGGGCAGTGTCATTACAAGGTGTACACCATGCACGTGTATGGACTTTCAAAATAGACCCTAAACAAGTAATTATCTGTCGCTCTCAGAATACCCTAAACAAGTATTTAAGTCTGAAAAGATACCCTCTTAAAGTAACATTCTGTTAAAAGGATACCCTGTTTTCCCGATTTTGGCGATTTTTATACCCTTTTCAATGTACGCGAGTACATCGTCCAACCGTGAAAAACAACCCTTTTTAATCCTTTTTTTCACACACGCATGGTGTACACCATGTAATGACAGTGCCCCCCCCCTCCCCGGGTATGCTGGGATGTCTATTTGCCTATATTACCACTATGTAGCTCAGATATCACAGTTTGACAGAAAAATTTTTAACCCGTTGGAGACTAAGAACGAGTTAACTCGTGTTGGGGTCTATGGAAAACGTGTCTTTTAGTGAAATCAAATCGTCTGCAACGGGTTAAATTAAAGCTCCACAATGTTAGCCCATAGATGTCTTTAGCTAAGGAAGAACCAAAACACAACCTTTCCATAGGGTTTGTGCAAATGCCTCTGACCAAGGCCAGAGCAGAGAACATCAGAAAGTGGTCTCGAGACCTGCCTCAACTCCAACACTGACAAAATTACCTAATTACCAGGGTTCCCAGCATTTCAAGAAAATAAAATTCCCTGATTTTTCCCCGATGAATTCTCAAGATTTCATTATAATTATTTCAACTCATTTCCAGTTTCACCATAGCCAGTCATCCAATGGATGTTGTTTTGTATGCAACAAAATTCGATTTTTGGGCCAATCAAAATTCCCTGATTTGAGGCATTTTTATCAAATTCCCTGACTGGAAAAAAATAAAATAATTTTCCCTGAGTTCCCTGATGGGCTGGGAACCCTGATTACTCTACTCACCTTTCCTCATGAAAGTCCTTTTGGTGCCGGACTCTTTGATACCTTGCTCTATCAGCATACGGTCAGGGTTGGAATTTGAATTATTCTTCATAGAAGAGAAGGTAGAGTCAGTCACAATACTGTCAATGATATCATCGGAAAACGACTTGCCCATGAATTCACTTATTTGTTTGACAGTACCTTTATGATCCTGGAAAAAAAATGGATAAATTTTATTTTTCCGCTGCCTTGCAGGTAGTAGGTTATAGGTTCCAATCCAGTTCGGTCATTCTTTTTCTGAATCATTACAAAGAGATTTCTTACTGCAGTATACAGTATTCAAGACGTTGAGACCTCTATGATTATATGAGGTGCAACAAAAGAAAAAAAACAGGCGATAGCCATAATGTGTCTCGCCCAGTTTCGCTCAAAAAGGTTGTTGATCCCTACTGGGGACCTTTGACCACTGGTGACTTTCAACTCCCAATGAGATATCTACCACCCAGGTTTGGTCACAATTGGGCAAATGGGGGCAAAGTTATGCCCCATAATAGAAACGTGCCAAAAAAACTTAACATTGGGCTCAAAAAGGTCGTTGACCCCTGCGGGTGACTTTGATCTTTTGGTGACCTTTAGCTCCCTATGAGACATCTACCACCCCAAGTTTAATTGAAATTGGAGCATTTAGCACAGAGTTATTCAAGTTTTTGTTAAATGTAACGGACGGATGACAGACAGATGGACAGACGCCACAGTGATCCCTTAGTCTCCCTCCATGTGGGCTAGACAAAAATGAGACCATGGCAGCCACACAGGGCAGGAAATAAAATTTTATTTTCTGGGGCTACTTTCGAGCCCATTTTAGTGATTTTAGTACGTTATACATGAAACCCTATGAGGAAAATTTGAGGGTCTATTTTGTAATTTTAGGGGGCTATTTTGTTAATTTGGGGGGCTAAATCGCCCTTCGCCCCAGTGTATTTCCTGCACTGCAGCCACACTTATGGTGTAATGTCAATCGACTGACTGCCTATATGTCACTGTCTTGTGCCACAGCTCATCAACATTTTGCCATGTGTTCAATTTTCTCACTCTAAATATTTCTTTATTCTTGAGCTGTGTGGCACGTCCCTACAACCCCCCCATCACAAAAATGGCTCAAAAAATGGAGAGTGGAAGGGGTTTTGAAGTCCCTGATTCAGTTGGGCAGTGGCCCACTATGTGTCTCAAGTTCTCTCCAGGAGGATTATGGAGAAAATACTGCCCATATCATTGTAGTTTCTCTGTAAGGCTCCTGGAGACATTTTTGTAGTCCGATCAAGATAAACATCTTTCATTAGGGAAGGTGATTCCCAATCCTGTTTTTTTTTCTTGAAACCAGAATCCTTCAAATTTCAACCCTTGCTTTCCATATTAAAGGGAATCAGACCCGGCCCTCAAGAGGGCGTTATTCCATGTAAGCGCATGAGCGGACAGTACGTGTTGTCCATTGACGGCAATGTTATTCGATAATTTCACTGGTTACGCAAGTGCCATGTTCCGAGTGCCCGAAGAACGTCGATTCTCAATCTAGGTATGCCGAAATACAGTTCGGCTCATGATTCGGCGGCTGTTCAGTGCTGGCTCCGCCCACTGCATACGGTACTTCCAGCTGGCACTCACGTACGCAGACTACTAGTACTCGTATGTGCTTGCATGCGTATGTAGCTAGCTGGCTGTGCATTGTGCATGCACAATAATGCAATCTGCGTGCATGCGGCGATCTATTTTTCCTGCGAAAGTGTGATGATCGTTGCATGCATTGCTAACTTACGTACATGTACATTACGCCGTTTACGGTATGCACAAACGTGTACTGGCATGGCTCGCTCGGCTAGCGCTCACAACGTACGTGAAAGGGCAAGCAACGCATATCCGCAATCTACCAGTTTGATTGACAGCGTTACTCGTCAAACTTCAGAACTAAGATGGCGATGATTGTGACGTCATCCAACAGCGCCCTCTTGAGCTCCGGGTCGAAATATCTTTAAGTCATAGTATCTTTGCATAAAAATCTTTTCCAAGCATAAATTTTGTATCATTAACAAGCATAGTGTAATTGGCATCAATATCAATTTATTAAAATTTAAAATAAGTTCCCCCTTTATATGCAGTGAGTTACATATAAGGGGTGTTTGTTCATAACGTACCCGTTTCATATCCTCATAGGTCAAGAAGAGCACGCTAGGATCATCCTTCCTTCCCCACCAATAGAGGACGCTGTCGAACCAGTATGCACGAGACACTGAAATTTAAAATAGAGTTAGAAAATTAGAATCCAAATGCTGCAACCAAATTCTCAAATTGTCACCGGTTTCACATATGGACAGTATGTTTCTATCAATAATGGATTAACCCGTTGGAGACGATTTGTTTTTGCTTTAACACGCATTTCACATAGACCTCGTGATGAGCTATCTCGTCGCTCGTCTTCAACGGGTTAACAAGAGAAATGCATGCATTCGTTTATAAATTTGTGATTTGACCTTTGTTCTGGCTTCTAAAGTTATGTCATAACTACAAAATGCAGTGACACGTGACCATTTAAATATGTACAAATGAATTGTGCTAATTACGTTTCACTTTTATCTTTTTTATTTTTTGGAGAAAAAATTGTGCTGGATTCTAAAGTTATGCTAACAACAAAACAATTCATTTTCTGACTTACTTGCCTGAATTTTATCTCACCACCCACATTGTTAAGCAAGCTCAATGACAAAAATGTTGGCAGACATGTTTTCATTATCATATTATTATTTATTTTTATCTTTCTTTCTCCCCCTCTTTCTTTACTTACTTGTTCATTCATTCATTTCATTAAATTTAATATTTGGGGCATTTTGTCAACAGTATAACCACATGGTGGAGAACTCCAGCTCTCTGTATGAGTTGTCTCCAAACAAAACTCACCTCTGTCTGTGATAAACTCCTCAAAGAAGACGTCCCACGATTCGTATGAGGGCAGATTCTTTGTCAGTAGGCAGAAATGAAAGTAAGACACCATCATGTCTTTGGGATTCCTAGCAATGTAAAGGACCTTCCCCATGCTTCCGTCCTGGATCTCTTTCGGTAGCCATCTTGCCGGAAGCTGTGTTTTTAGGATGCGAGGAGATGCCATCTCCTCAGCGATCTCATAGATTGGACGAGCAGTATCAGCCTACATGATAATATGAAAGCAGATTTTATAGCGTATTCAAACCACATATTTGTTTAATTATCCCTATCGCAAATAGCCGATATAAAGCGATATCACATCACGATACCGATATCTGATCGATCGATCTTGGGATGTATACTTTCGGTTCTGGTAAATCGCACAGTCAAACGCAGAAAACACTTCATTTCGAGCCTCGTCAAATTCATAATATTAATACCTCATACCCGTGAAAACATGGATTGACCTGATGAACAATTTTGGAAAATGTCTGTGTCACGATTAAAATGACTTTCTTAGTGAAAGAAATGTTCCTACGACCGATAAACAAAGGATTAAACTTGCAACTCTCGCCAGGAAAGCCGCGAGTGTTTACTACGTGAGAGAGGAATGCCACCACGCACACGCCGAGTCGGACCACGAACGCCGATGTGTGAGGACTGCTGATGGCTCCATTCATGACCTAAATGGAAGGGCATATGGACGATGGACTTGAAAAAAAATATCATTCGCGAGATTATTAGAAAGATTTTGACACGATCCACGAGTACTTTAGCGTTCCATATGTATCACGCTTGCTTAAACTGGAAGTTTATTTCGCAAGAATTAAGGGTCAAAAAATTAGAGCGCCACATGCGTTCAGATTCGTAGAGCTACATGTATATGCGATAGGGAGAATTAAATTATTTAAAATATACACCCAATGGCTATGGGAACCTGATATACCATGTATAACCGTTGGCAATGCTTTGATTATCCATAGACCCCAACTAGAGATATTTCTTACCTAGTCTTCAATGGATTCATCACAAAATCACAGAGCCAACGGTTTAAATAACCAACCCGACCTTTGTCCCGGACAGGAAAAACTAAAAATATCACTGAAGGTGATTAATACCCCCGCCCCATCATATACCTAACTTACTGCCATAATATGCTGTTACCATGGCAATGCAGTTTCCAACACATTCATAAAATGTGTCTTGCACATCTTCACCCCAAGACTAATATGAATGCCAAATTTCACAGGTATTGGTTAAAAAAAGTAGTTCAATCTCCAAGAATTTTTACTTGATTTTTTGCTATAATATGCCGTTACCATAGCAACATAGTTTCCGACACATCAAAAAAACGCATATCTTCACCTCACCCAAATTTCATGAGGATAGGTCGAAAACTGAGGAAGTAGTTTGATCCGCAAGATTTTTACATGATTTTTTGCTATATGTTGTTACCATGGCAACGCAGTTTCCGACACATGCAAAAAATATGTATTGCACATCTTCACCTCAAGACCAATGTGTGACCCAAATTTAGGTCGAAAACTGAGGAAGTAGTTCGATCCGCAAGATTTTTACATGATTTTTTTGCTATAATATGCCGTGACCATGGCAACGCAGTTACCAACGCATGCGAAAAGTATGTCTTGCACATCTTCACCTCATGACCAATGTGCGACCCAAATTTCATGAGGAATGGTAAACAAGAGCTCCGGGGGGCACGACGCTCACCTGAGGTCTCGCAAACTCCCTATGGTTCCCATAGAAAAAACATCAGTTACATATAGTTTTGGCCCTTGGAACCTGATATCTATAGGCACCAACATAGCCAAATGAACCAGCTGGAAAACTTTGCATCCCCTTGCCATATAGCTGATTTTGCCAAGTTAAATTAAATTCTAACATCCATTTTTATAAAAACAAGGCATGCCCTAGTACGGTATCTTAACATTTGACCTTTGACCTACTTACGTGACCTTGACCCCAATTTAACAGTGAGGTCACTATACATGTAGCATTCAAGTTAGTCACAAATGGGCCAATACCAACCAAAGAAGAAACTTGCAGGTATATTCTATCATTTGACTTCATTTGACCTTTGACCTACATATGTGACCTTTGACCCCCAAATAACATTGAGGTCCCTGATATGCATCTACCACCCAAGTTTGGTTACAAATGGACTTGTGGTTAGAAAGTTACCTAGTTTGGGCCCTTATGGGCCCTGCCCCCTGGGCCCCCAGGGGGGCCTGGTGTGCCATTCCAGAACCCTCTATCCCCTCCCCCTGAGGATCATTCCCACCAAGTTTGATTTAAATCCATTGATGTGAATGTGAATTATTTCCATACGGCCCTACCCCCAAACTTTTGCCCCCTTTAGGGGCAAAATGGGGCCACCCTGGGCATTGTCATGAGGAACATTAATTCAGCACATATAGAGGTATCTACACACAAAGTGGCTTAACTATACTATTTCTGGATCTAGAGAAGAAGATATTTAAAAACTACCTACTTTTGGCCCTTTAGGGCCCTGCCCCTGGGCCCCTAGGGGGGCCAGGTGTACTATTTGAGGACTCTTGAATCCCCACCCCCTAAGGACCATTCCTGCCAAGTTTGGGCCAAATCCAATCATGCATTTTGAAGAAGAAGCTGAAAATGTGTAAAAGTTTACGCACGACGAAAGACGAACGACGCACGACGCACGACGGACGAAAAGCGATCGCAATAGCTCACTTGAGCCTTTGGCTCAGGTGAGCTAAAAACTGAGAATGTAGTTCGATCCACAAGAATAAAGACTGACCGACCGACCGACCGACCGACCGCACGCCCAACCGTACGCTGTATATACCCCGGGGGTATAAAAAAACAGGGGCACGGTTCGATTTCATGCCCAAAATTATAAAAGAGGCACTGTAAATTGCCATAGAGTTCAATTCAAAAGAGTATCTGAAATACATTGAAATAGGAAGAGTACGCCCCCCCCCACCCCCGAAAGAAAATGTTAATATTTTCCCATGTCCTTGGAAGAGGGAAAAAAGGATGACATAATTTTAACGAATCCCTCATCCAACCCGATTTGATTTGTCAATAACATGCCTTTCCTATACACCCCATCCCGAAATACCTTGGGCCAAGTCCTGAATAGGTTAAATTACTTAAACCTTCACTTTTTTCAATTTTTCACACACAAAAAAAATGAAAAAACAAAATTGAATTATGATATTTTTCCCGATTTTTCCACCTTTTTTTCAAACATGAGCTTTCACATGACCATTTAATTAGACATAAAAATGTATGACCAATTCTGTATGTTCCTTGTTTGTAACCCTGCCTTACCGTATCTGAGTCCATTCCTTGCGTGCATTCAATGAAAGGTACCAAGGAAAATATATGTTTGCCTTCCATCCTGGATTTGTCGCCATCATGATTCACAAGCAAGGCGATCTGTTGCCCCCATGTCGTACCTACAGAACAACAAACACACAGAAACTATTAGAGCACAAGCTGTTTGTTTTGTAAATGGATATATGTGTATTTTTTTCTCTTTTTTGTGGGGGGGGGGGGAGGAAGCTATTATATACATACTGTATATGTAGGCCTCCATGTATGTGACCTGTCACCACAATACCCTGATAAAGTCTCACATCTTAGGTAACATAAATATCGAAAGAAAAATACTTTGCTGGAAATTGGAATATAGAAATATTCAAACTCTTGCAGCATGCAGTCATGACATTTTGATCTTTGAGAACACTTCACTTTGATACTTAACATCATAATTACGATATTTGGCACTTTCCTTATCTTTGGATTATGTGACTTTATCAGGGAATCATGGTTACGGGTCACATATATGACTTGAAAATTTCATATTCAATGCAAATCAGTCTCTGGTGCAGGGTTTCCACATATTGACACATACAAGTGCAGGTACTTTTTACTGCAATTACAGGCAGAAAATACATGTAGTATTGCTTTGTACAAATTGTAGAGAAAAGTGAATCTTTGTCTTATTGTGTTTTCGGGGTTGCTTTTTGTAATGCCACGAAAATCTCACTCCAGTCTGAATAGTTTTTATTTTCACAAAAATAAAAAATTAAGTACCACTGTACAACCCTTCATTTCATAATTTTAAAAATAGCACATGATAGATCTGCTCACTGCTGATCAGTCACAATTCACAACAATCCCTGTCAAAATAAGTCACAATTTGTTGTGAACAATGTTTGAGAGGTTTGATGTCATTTTCTTCTGTTTGGAAATACAACACTACAGTATGTTTTGAAGATACCTCGTTTAATGCAACTATGTCAGGCTAACAATCCTACATGTACATGTATAAACCCCACATCTACATGTAAATCACCACCTAAAAATTGAAACGGGGGGGGGGGGTAGTGGGTAATTGCAAACTATTTATTATGGTACTTCAGCACACATTACTATATTCACAAAATGGATCAGAACATTTTTCCTCTTCATGAAGCAGTCTACAATGTGTTTATCCCATTAGAGACGATTTGATTTAACTATAACATGTATTTTCCAAAGACCCCAACATGAGTTTACTCATGTACTTACACATGCCAGCAGCTTTAGGCCTAATTGAGTAATTTATTGTACAAATCATTGCAACAGAAACTACCTACGGTTGACCTTGTACATGCAATCAGAAGTTAACAGATGGTAATTGTTGCGGTTTCATTTGAGTCAAAAAAATAATACGTCATTTTCGACACCACATACAATGCCCCGCATGCCATCCATTCAACGTGTTCATACAGCCATTTCACATCCTTGTGGGAGTCTGCACTAAAAGGGCAGTTTAGGATTTTTTTCCCCTGTAATCTACAATGAATTCTTCTTGCTGACAATCACCTACATGTACAGTTGTTCAATCAGAGCACCTGTCTTCCTGTGGTATATCAGCATGTTTCTATTGAGCATACCGTATTTATCCGGTTAAAATTTAACCGGCTAATAGCGGTGATCGGTGCATTTCTATTGGATTGCATTTTCCACAAAGTTTGATCGATCGTACCAGGATCGTACGATTACCGGCTACGAGTCTGTTGACCTGGGTTGCCGCAAGGTATTGTGGGACGACCGAGGTCAAATTTATGCTCAATTAAACACAAGCACGCTGCAGCCAGGAGTCACTCATTCCGATCACGTGGTTTTGTTGATTTCCGGTTTCTAACCGGCTAATACTGCTACGGGCTGTTTTTACTGACGTCTTATGGTATAGCTCTCCGCTATTATCCTAGAAAAAGAAGGATAATTAGCGGCTAAACTTTCTCCGCTAAAAAGACGGCTAATGGAGGAGAAGGCCTCTTTCCATTGGGCTCTTCTACTCCATTAGCCGGTTCATTCCTAAAAACAAGCTTCCATAGAAACATGCCGTAGATGTCGGTTACTAACTGTGCATAATTGTAATTATAGACAGGCCGGTCGCATTTACGTGCATCATTTTAATGAGCCCAGCGCACTCCCTGCCTCAGGCTTGCTCATCTCAAACTTTGTACAGCGAACCAAGTTCAAGTTGACCAACAATTATTGGTAGCTATTAAACAGCATGGTATACCAGTTTTGTAGCAATGATAATTGTAATTTTGAGTCCATGATATCGCATCAATATTCCCAGTCCAGTAAGCCCACAAAGTACCAATTATTGTGTTCTTACCTGATTTGGGGTAGGTGACAAGGAAGACATCATCAGGCCTGACTTTCAAGGCTGTCTTAACTCCTTCGATGCATCTCGCTGGCATGATCTTCGGCATGATGATGCTCTCGTACTCGTGGGACACTTCAGCGACATAGGCTGGTGCTTGGGATAAGAGAGATGTGTGGTTCCCATTCTGGATGCCTGGTACTTGGTAGGGGTGAATTGTCAAAAAAATGATCAACCAATTAAATAGTTAACATACAGGTTTCCCAGGAAAAGAATTTGTAAAGCACAGCTTTTATAGCAGTTTGAAATTTTAATAAGAACCAAGCCACCCTTTTCTTCTGCAATAGGTCTGACTGACAGAGATGTACTTCTGGAGTCAATCACAAATTAAAGAATTGAATGTGAAGATCAAATTTTTCCTGTAACATATTTTCCCCCCAATTTTGTTTTCTGAAAACCTACATGTATAAAGATAATAGTTGGCAATTCAATTCAAAACAACTGCCAGCTAGAGTAGTGTCAAACAGACCTGTAAAATCCAATTTCATGAAAGCATGCTATATTTTTCCTTTTTTTTTTGCCAAGATAATCTTTTCTTGTATTTCCACACTATCTGACTTCTTTGCTTTAAGGTTAAGTTGTTAGTGGTAAAAAGATTATCATGTTTACATGATTTCAGCAGATTTTCTTGATTTCCATTTTTCTTTTCTTTTTTAGATTGATTTCCATTTTAAGTTGCGCAAATCAAGAATACACTACAATGTAACTACATGTAAACTCTCCTTTCTATTCTCAAAAGGACGTGAAAGGACGTGAACGGGTCAGACGAAGTGTCAGGAACAAGTTGTACCAAACACCGGATCTATTCAAATAATAAGACATTTCCTGCCAGATCATATTATTGATAGTTTGCTAAGGGACATCACGTGCACACAGGATATGTTATAACAAAGCCCCCAAGGGAAACAAATTTTAAAAAAATCTGTCAATAGTGTTCATATACTGCCAGAACTAATTAGCATCATCCGCTAAATTCTAAACTTTAACCCATTCTTATATCGGCAGTTAAGGGAGGAAACATTGGCTAATCACAACTGCAGAAATGGTTTAACTCATTCAATACTAGAGCCTGTCCAGAGTAAAATAATCACTACAAATTTGCTTTCTCATCAAATCGGCAACATACTGGAATAGTCTATTATATATAAAGGGAAATGGGTATTGAATAATGTGTCAAACATTAGCCTAATTAATTAATTATTTATTGGTGAAATTTTTAAGATCTTATTTTTCTTGTGAAATTTGAGACTAAAAATAATTTCTGATTGAATAACTTTTAAACGACATAAAAAAGAAAAACACGTCCGTAAAATATGTTTCTCAATTAGTTCAATACATCACCCAATAACAAAGTTGAACAACCCAAAGTGGCGATTCCGTGCGTGTCGTACGGGACATTTAGAGAATATTTTCAAGTTCCTCGCACTGCAAGAATGCTTGAGCCGATGAAGACTTTGTTTTATGGAATAAAGAGACTAGTGGTACCGCTAGTGAAGTAATGAACAACTAAATTTGTTCTTAGGTATGGATTAGAGATGAAATGTTGGGCGGCGTGTCGTACGGGACGCGAGACGCTAAGTCAAGTTTTGAAAAAATTGAAGTTTGTGTATGTCGAAAACTCTGTGAGTTGCTGAGAATTAAAAAGACTGATCTCTACTAAATTCATGAGACCAAATACTGAAGACTACTTTTATACAGCTTAATTGTTGAAATATATCCTGAAACAAAAAATGCGTAAGCAAATATTCTTCAAGAGGCCTGTCTACGGGACATCAAAAGTGTCAGTATGGCGACATCTTCTGAACAATTCCATAATTACCTAGTCTTTACATACAAATAAAAAACACTGCCAGTTTCTTAATTTGGAAAATAGTTTATTACAAGAGCGATTAAAACTGACACTTTAAAATGTGAATACACCAGTCATAAGAATTGCCAAAAATCGTTTGAAATATAGAGTATGTTGTACAGGACAAAATGTGTCGATGGGACATTAAAAAGCGCGTGTGCTTCCCTGTCCGTACGGACACTATTGTTGCCCTGTACAACACACTTAATTGAGTTTAGACAAAATATTTTTGCAAGTATAACAAACCTAATGTGTTCTGAGCAGTAACAAAATGTTTGGAATACATCTTCTAGCACCCCCCTATCCTTTTTCCCTTCCTCTCCCCTCCACTTGAAATTTGGTTAAGCCTAGCCAGTAGGCCTATACTTGAAAAAGCTTGGACAGGTGCTATAACAGATTACAAATTTTTATTCACATGCAAGGATGAATAGGTTCAAATATAAATTTGTAAATTTAATCGTAAATCATTAAACTTTTGAAAAAATACACTCTGTTGCAAGGGACATGTCCCATACGACACAGAAAAATGTCCCGTACGACACAAAATGTGTCGTACGGGACAAAGAAGATGATGTTATTAATAGAAGATACATGAAGTAAATCCTAACTTA
>JZLH01S0049648.1:0-13933 GCA_001188425.1 Eucidaris tribuloides
TCCCCTGCCTGGTAGAGAAAACAAAAGCATTTTCACATTTAAAATCTGTTTTTTGGCCTCAATTTATGACAAATTAATCCGAATATTTCATCCACTTTCAATTCTCTTATTCTGGCTAATTACACAGAATTAATTATACTTTGGGCGAGGATCTTTTCCCCCTTTAATAAAAATTTACATTTTTTGGTCGGGTTTACCTCCGAACTAAGAGAAAGAACCGACATTTTTCACCTTTAAAAACTACATTTTGGCTACCTTTTAGCAGACAAATAAATCCGAATATTTCATCCACTTTCAATTCGTTATTTCTGGCTAATTCGAAAATTGTAGTAGCTTGGAATATCCCTGATTGGGTTTTCATGAAGAATTTTGAAATGATTTTCACGACAACTTTATATAAGCTACTAAAATACCTTGCCATCTATTGACTGAAAACGCTCCAGTGTTTCCTGCTTTAAAAATTTGCATTCTGCCGATTTTTCCTCTCTGAGAATAAATGCATTTGTCACGCTTTAAAATTTACGTTTTGGTGCCCCATTCAGAGACAATATTTAATCCAAATTCGTATTTTTGCTAATTTGCAATGTTTTGGCGGTGTGGAGCAGGCATTCCCCATCCAGGGTAAGAAAAAGATGCATATACTAGTATCTTTAGCAGATTATTCATCATATTATTGAGACGTATTTTTTAGGCTTTACATTTTTCTTTTTCAGAATAGTCTGATTAAACAATTATCCGATTATTTTATATCTAACTTATGCTGATGCGGGAGCTTTGCCATTCTTACGTGGGGAGAGCCGCGAGAGATCACCCTCTGTTGGCAGATAGCTGTTCATGTAGTGCCCTTTGCGAAAAAATTGTTAGCATAGTATTATATTACTGGCAATTTTGCGCGGGTCCGAGCGCGCGAAAATTGCCCAAAATGAAAAATTCTTAAAACTTAAGTGCAAGAAATAAAATTGTTTAAAAAGTCCCAAGCCCACTACAAAAACCATTAACGTACACAATATCCAATTTTCCATTGCTAGCCTATATTACATGTTATTTTGCGCGCGAGCCGCCGCGCGAAATTTTTGACATATTACTGCCATCCCAATGAAAATATCTGCGGGATCCATGGTTTGTCCCCCTCCCCAAACCTGCACAAATTAAAAATTATGTTTAACATACAACGCAAGCGCTACAAATCCATTAAATCTTTAACAATATTCAATTTCCCGGAGCACTTATTGCTCGAGCCCTACATTGCTAATTTTGCGCGCGACGCGCCGAAAATTATCACGATTTTATTACCAGCCCGCCCAATGACCAATTATTTGGGAGAAACATAATTGTCCCCCCCCCAAAAAAGGCTACAAATTGGAAAATATGTTTAACAGACCAGTGCGAGGCGCTAACAACCTGACACAATTGTTCAATTTTGACTCACTTGCCGAAAAATACTAGCTACCATTTATTACTTCCAGCAGCGCCGAAAATTTGACTTTTCTTACTTCTGCCCTCTCATCCCTCCCCCCCCCCAAAAAAAAATGACAAATTGAAAAAATTCTTAAAGGTAAGCCAGAACTATGGTTTGAAAAACCTAGCGCCAAGACACTACAAAACCATGAAATATTACGCAATATTAACAGTTTGCCCAGCGTTTGCGTGAAAAAATATTTATCCTATTGCAATTGCGCGGCGGAGCGCGCCAAAATTTTACATTTTAATTACCGGCCAATAAAATATTGGGAATATTGTGACTATATTTGATAGGAAAAAATTAACTGATGTGTGAAGAAAAAAAAACCACAGATATTTAAAATTTTATAGTATGCACACATGTATTTGCGTTGCGTGAAAAATAGTATCCTTTATTGCCAATTTTGCCGCGGAGCCCCGAAATTTTACATTTTATTACGCCAGGCCAATGAAAATATTGGAACTAATATTTGATAGGGAAAACTGAACTGTAGTGTGTGAAGAAAAAAACAACCACAGACTATTAAAATTTGTTATTTATCCACACATGATTTGCGCTTGCACAAAAATTAGTTAATCCTATATTGCATTTTGCCGCGCGGAGCGCGCCGAAAAATTTGACATTTTATAACCAGGCCACTGCGGGCAAAAAAAATTATTGGGAAACATATTGTTTCCCCCCCGAAAAAAAAGTACAAATGCAACAATTATCTTTAACAGACGTCGAGCGCTCAAAAACTGACACAATGTTTCAAATTTTGACCACTTGCGAAAATACCTAGTACATTTATTACTCCAGGCAGGCCTTAAAATTTTGACTTTATCTTACTTCTGCCTCTCATCCCTCCCCCCCCAAAAATGACAAATTGAAAAATTCTTACAAGTAATGCACAAATATGTGAAAAACTAGCGCAAAACGTACAAAACCATGAAATATTACCGCATATTAAAGTTTGCAGCGTTTGGCGCGAAAAATATATCTATTGATTTGCGCGCGGAGCGCGCCGAAAATTTTACATTTTATTACCAGCATGAGCAGCTAACCTTATGAGCCCAATTAGTGGTTGGAAGACTGTATATAATTACTTTCACTAAACCGGCATATACTGACTAGTCTCGTGGTTCTTTATTTAACATTTACATCTTTCACTGTCATAATCGCTGACCAGCTCTATTTTTCTACGCCATAGTTGGCCTGAAGAAAAAATATGACAAGTCCCCCACAGACTATTTAAAAATTCCTCATTTATAAGTTTATTTTCACCAATTTTCAGTGTATTGCGCGTTTGCCACTCAAAAATATTATCCACATTTGCCAATTTTAGCCCGGAGCGCGCCTAAACACTTTGACATTATATAACCAGGGCAATTGAAACAATATTGGGACAATTTATACGAAAATGCAACTGTAGCTGTGTGAGAAAAAAACAACCACCAGACTATTACAATTTTATAGCTTATGCACAAATGCCTATCGTAAATTCGTGGGGGGGCGGAACATTTATATGTGTCCCCCCGACCTTCAAAATTGCCGCCGTTGGGGACATGTGCCCCGCGTCCCCCCTGATTTGCGCCCTAATAGTAGTGACAGCTCTTCTGATGAACTAGTTGAAGATCATTCTTATAGCAGTATTCAGAAATGTATTTGCTGTTTAATACTTCAATTCAAGTTGTTTGCTTTGAATAAGCAACATGCATCGACCCCTCCCCTCACGCACGAACGCCCACACACAACACAACACACACCACACACACACACACACACAACCAACACACCACAAACCACACACACGCATGCAGACAGCAACACACACAAACACTCAAAACGACCACACACGCACAACAAACCTAAAAGGTAATAACAAAAGTTTATGCGTTTTTTAGTAACGGTTGTTATTAAATAGCTAAAAAAAAAACCCAACAAAAACTCTCCTTAACTACACACACACGGCTCTTAAGTTGTCTGTAAACTGGATATTACCCCTATCAGTGGTACAGCACGACGTATCCTGAGAGCTAATAAAAGTGTCATCTATAAATCAGGCCAGCGCTGAAATTGCTTGACTTAGAATCTCTAATTACAAACGCCTGCGAAAATGAAAGGGTTTGGAGAGAGAATAGTAACAACTGGGAGCAGTCGAAATACTCAAAAACCCCACGTGATTGAATGTTACATTAACAATTATTGACCTCCTCACCACAAACGATTCAGTAGTGTAAGTCCAATGGAAGTTGTTCTGGTAAACACGCATGGTAAATGGAGTCGAGTGTGGCTTGCAAATGTTGATTCTAAATTATTTTTTCTAAAAGTATATCCACACATCGTCACCTTGACAAAATTTCAGACAAATGCATTCAGAACTATGATTTGCTGTAAACTGAACTTCGACAAGTTTTTTGCGGAGCTTGAAAATTTGGAGTTGACCTTCACATCGCGAGATTGCTAATGCTTAACATTAAATACAATTGGTTTCTTTCCATTCAACATCGTTCAATCCCCTTCTAATAATTTTGTATCACAGAGTTGCAGGGTTATTAAATGTAACATCCCGGGTATTTGTTTTATAGCTTAATAACTGTATTAAAGTAAAAAAACAAAATATGTAGGCAAAGAGGGTGATTTCACTTCGATTTGCCAGACTTGACTTTGCGTACGCCATGTTCTAGTGCCCAAAACTCACCGAGATTTCTACCAGATGTCCGACACCTGATACATTTGCTATTGGCCATGAACCGTGATCACTTTCTCTCATCTCCCCTCCTGTTGTTCTTAAAATATGTCTTCGTTTTGTCATCCTCCTTGTTCTGTCACCACTTCTCTATTTCTCACAAAACATCCACGATCAATCTCCCCACCTCAGACTTACACACCAGTTCTGGTTCGCTTGTCTAGCGTCATACCCAATGTAACCTTTTTATTATTTCTGTGGACCGCGGCGCTGGATTTCTACCGGGAGAGCTCTTTCACCTCTCTGTTTACAAATTGTTTGCCCCCATCTACAAAACATTACATGCATGTGCCACTGAGACCCATTATGCGAAATAGCATTCAAAGCTCGATGTCACGAAGACAACTTTCTTAAGAGTCAGAATGTTTCAGATGTCTGCATTCGTGACGGCACTTTGTCCGCGCTCCACAGAAATTCCGTGCCTAAATAGTTTGCAAATTACGGCCCTCAGCTTTCAGAGAGTTGGCTTCTTTCACGTGAGTATCTCGTCCTGTACATGTACCATGGTTTAATTAATCAACTGAACAGAAATTAGATAATTGCCAGGACTTGCGAAATTGTTAGCCACGAACTAGGCCTGAATGTATTCTGATTTCATGTGAAGGCAAAATTTTGAGTCACGGCTTTGGGATGGGCATGCCCTACCAGCGTGGAATGAGACATCCAGGTCATGGTTGCTTTATGACTGTTTATTGTTTATGAACAAAAGGTGATCGTAAATGTTGATTTTCGGGCCTGCCGAAATTTACGGTTAGGGATCATGATTTCTGTGAAAGAAAGTCAATTTGTGTTGTAATTTCTCGAAAATGGAGGCATTCCACTGCTGCAATTAGTCTACGTGGATTTTCATAACGTAATAATGTATCTAATAGATCTATCTAAAACAACACATGAGCAAAAATCCAGTATAAAACATCAGAAACATGTTATGTCCTTAAACCAATGTAAACATACCTGAACATGCATGGTCACTTGTCACGTAAGACCATGCCAGACATAGGGTTTATACCCTTTGGTACCTTTCTAAAAAAGCATTGTAACGAAAATAGGCCTACATGTACACTTCATACAGATATAGGGCCTCCTGATATACGTAAAGCAAGTTTAAGACCCTTTTGCTAATGTGAACGACGAAATTCATTGACTCCATCTCGCCAATAACGACAAATAGCCTAGGTCCCCTATCGATTTTGTTAATACCTCAGTGACGCCATATTGATATTCCCCTCGTATTGTTCATTTTGCTTTGTATGCCGTTTCGGTCCGACACTGAATTGATGGAAGCTCTTAAATCTAATCTGCCAATCATAACTGTAAGTTTCAATAGCATTTCGTGTACACGTCTAATTTTGTAGGTTGCTTCAAACTGATGTCACAGAATCATTTGAACTCTTTTCCCCTCAGAGAAGAGTACAATAGACCTATGTAGTATCAATCACCCTTTTAAAATGTCATTGTATTTCTGTGGACACCAATACTTTCCAGTTCATTTATCATAACGATAATAAAATCAAATTAAGGCATGTAGTACGTGTCTACAAGCGTGTTATGTACAAGTTTATAAATTATATTGGCAGTGGCACTGTTTACCTGAGAATAGTATATACTTCGCAAAAAAGTGAAATTCATAATTTGTCTTAAGAAAATACCGTAGGTCTGTTACTAAATATCGTGCCTCATATATTAATAAAACCACAAACTTTTTGACAAATCATTTTTTTTTTCATTTCATTTTCATTTCATCTTAACTTTAGTTATCAAAATTTAGGAGTATTTCAATAGAAGCTATTTATGTACATATTATTAACAGATAAAGGCAACACTTGCCGAAATTTGCAGGACAATATTATCTTAGATATTTTGTCCAGACGTATTATGTTCGTGTAACCTGCAAATTGCTGCTATGACGTGAAAGCACACAGAAGATTTTCAAGGTAACAGGGGATGAAAAATATTATTGAATTAATTGGATGCCTTTTTTTTTTTACAAACAATAAATTGTGGATACGTTTAAGGAATATTAGTTGGCAATTATTTCATTTGATCTTGTACATGTATGTATCCAATATTAATTGATTGCATGCAAAAGTGATAAGTCCCCCAAAAATAATTTCTTCAGACTCTTAATATTTGGTCATGGTAAAAATAAAGGGGTTTAACTCTTATATGCCATAGTCGCGTATTGACACCAATTAATACAGACAATTCTCAAACATCCCTAATTTATCTGGCATGTTAAAACTGAAAGTAATTTTGATTGCGTTCTATACCTGAAATAATCCATAATAATTATGGATTTTTGATAGATCTTCCGTGAAAGACCCAGCTACACAATACACACACAAAGCATAGCAACTTTAAAGGGGATCTCCAAGTGATTTGTATGATTTTTAATGTGGAAGTACATGCATTAGTTATACTATGTACAATATAGGAAATTCATTTTGGTTTGGAGCAGGAGTTTCAATACAGTGAAAAGAAAATTATAGTGATAGCACTGAACAAGAATGCTGACGTAAGAGGCTCACAAATTCTAGTTATGTGGGGATGGTGATGTGTTGCATATACAATACCACTTACGTAGCAAGTTCACTATTAAAAAATGTAATACATGTCTTCATCTTTTGTTCTGCTACTGTTACTGCTATAAGGCGTACATTCCATTGAGAAGCTGCGACGTCATCTAAAAAAGACCTAAATTTCATGAATTACACTGTGAAAACTCCATAATTTTCTGAAGTTTGATAATTTTAGGGGGCGGCCGCCCTCTATCCCCACCCCACCCCCGTGGCGCCACCCTGCTTCCAGTCACGATAAGTTGTGAATCTTTCTACACTTAGTATTTGATATAAAACTAGATAAAATCGAAAGATCACCTGCATGTGACCTTTAAATGGCAACCAAAATGTTTCCCATTTTGCGGTGGGAAGTGTGCACGTGCTCTATCTGTGTCCGTGTACAGGCGAAATTACAGAGGGTCTAATTATTAAGGTGACCCCTTTTCATGCAAGACAGTGTTGATTTGTTTTAACGTTTCTTGAAATATGGATTTGCGTCATTGATGTTTTTGTGTATTACTGTCGTCAGTCATAGACGGGGTGAAAAACATATTTTTACGACTGCAATGTTTGTATGAATCGACGTATCAAACGCTGACAACAATGGTAACGACGACGCACTTGGGAAGGGAATAGTACCCTTGGGAAACATTGCCTTTGACTTTGAACTCGAGCTAAAACATTAATGTGACAAAAGAATGAAGTCATGACTGGTTATTGCTCTTTTGTGGTACATGTAATATCAAATTATCAACTCCGTATTGATGACTTTAGTGGCGTCATGAGCCAAATCATTCGGGGAAAGGGAAGGTGTGTGGTCAGAAACGAAAATTTATGAATGTAACTTATATGTGTAAGCCTCTTTGTATGCCAAGATCAAATTTCATGGAGATGCAAGGGGGGGGGGGTGGTCAAGCACAACCTCCAAACTGACGCCAGTGGGTCCACACACTGTCCGATTTTCCCCGAGATTTGTATACATTGTTTCTTCACCTTACCTCGTTATACGTATCCGCCGGCCAGATATAAGGTGAAGAAACTTAGAGTTCATGTCCAATACCCATGGAGTTTTGCCCATAATGGTCATCATCGTCACAGATCAAGATTTGCTTAAATCGGATATTCACAAAACAAACAGGTCACAAGTTTCAAAGATCCAGATCTCTCTATTATTATTCATTGTACGATTTTTGTTTGCTTTTTTGTAGTTTACCTTTTGTTTAAAATCAACTTGTCGCTTAGGTTCGATTTCTTTTAAACTTACTTACTCATTGCTTCAACCAATGTTCTTGCTCTGGAAACGTGACGTCATTGCTTCGACCTCCCAAACGCAAGGAAGACCTGTTCGGCTTCGATCGAGAACAAGACGTGCGCCGTACGGGAGAGGGGGGGGGGGCGATCTCCCCTTCTCTCTTCCCTCTCTCATCATGTGACTCTTCTATACGAAGATATTTAGTACGCCGATAATGTAAAGTTTACACCCAGTTCATTATCTAGGATAATTGAGTTGAGCATCTTGTCTTAATATATACGACCTTTAACGACGCACGAACGCACTTAAAATGTTAATACAATTATGAATGGTGATATTTTTCAAGTATATTTAATTTGATGAAATGAATTAGTAACGGTTTGTGTCCTCTGTTTTTTTTCCCTCGTACTTAGATTATGACACCAAGCGCAAACGGTCTCCAACATTAACATGAAAATGGAAAGTAAACACGAACCCAAGATGAATTTAACGGTCAACTACCAACCGGCTCCGACTGTCGAGTCCCAAACGGTAGATGGCGCCTTTCTGGTAGAGGACAAGGTGGTTCCCAATGGCCTGAACGGAATTGCAAAATGTCATGTCGCTGTTTTCAGACAGAGGCGGATACGAAAGAACAAATATCTCGCAATTGCTGCTGTATTTTTCATCGTCGTTCTGTTACTAATAGCTGGCCTTATCGCAGGAATGTATCACCCAGGTAAGTTTGGATAGCTTTTTGTTTTTCTTGTTGTTTTTTCTTAAAGGTGAGCGACATGAAATGCCTCGAGAACCAAATGAGTTGAAATATATACCAACTATACACCAGCCGGAGTAGATCTCCCTGGAAGGATTTGTCTCTAATGTGTTTACTTAAGGCGAATCAAGCATGAATATACTAGTATTTTAATTCTCTCAAACCCTGATATAAATAGTAGCCATAGAGAGCTACACAATAACACAACACGTTTGCCTGTCACGAGGGATATTGACATTAGTTATTTTAGAATGAGTCAACGTTTGACTACAAGATTTTTACAGCAGAATCCTGGTATAGTTGACTTGATTCTAGTATAGTTTCAGCCCAAGTTGAGGACTACCCCCAATCATCTCATGGGAAGGGGGATTCAAAGTTGCTTCAATGGCAACTGGCCACATGGGCGGCCCAGAGACAGGTAAATTTTCAAACATCTTCACTAAAGTCACATTGTGTGCATACTTCTATCAGAAGTTGATAGTCCTTTGTTCCTGAGGACAATTAAGGCCAGGGTGGCAGCTCCGTTTCTTCACTGGGTAGGGGGATGACAGGCAAGGGAGGGGGCTATGGAGATAAATCACGTTTTCATCTTCTTTAAAACGCATTATTTGAGTTAGACCAAACTTAACAAGAATTATCCTCAGGGAAAGCGGATTCAAAGTTACTCATGTCGTATGGGTGGGGCTCTCGAAGACTAAAACTAGGCTATTTTTCAACGTTGATTCCGAAGAAGTACAGAATAATAATAAAGAAAAGCCACTCAAGACAATTCACAGGGAGGACCCAGTCCTGTCGAGATGGGAATAATAGGTGTGTGTGTTGGGGGTGGGGTGGGCATGGAGACATTAATATCGTGATCTCCTTTAAAAAGTAGATGATCAGATTGAGATTGTACACAAACCTGGCAGGAATCATCTGTATCACAAGGGATGCAAAGTTTTTTTTAAGCAGATTCATGTGGGCCCATTGGCACATAGGTGTATCGGGTTCCAAATGTCTAAATTGATGACATACTCTGCAGGGGCACCGCAGACAGGTTGTGTGATATTAGAGAGTATCAAGCCCAGTGGCTAATTTTGTACTGGACAGCTTCTTAAAGTCTGTATGTTTATTCTTATTTGTCCGAATTTTCTCTAACGTTCATCGATCTGCTCTTGTTATTTCTTCTTCTATTATCGAAAATTAAAGTAACACAAATAAAGTTATTAAGGAATAATGGATAATAAATTATTAATCTAAATAATAAATATTAAATAATAGATAATTTATCAATAATAAATAGATAAATAAATAGATAATTAAATTAATTAATTCAACAACTTTATTTTGATATCAGCCATTGTCGCATTTATTTATTTGTTACAGGTTTTGACACAGTGTCGTCCTTAATACCGGACCATGAACAGCCGCCTCCCAGTCGACTGATGGAGCCTGAATGTGGAACACGCCCCGGGTTCTCCCGACAGAAGAGGGTGATCCACGGACTCTCTTCCGAACTTGGACAGTGGCCTTGGCAGGCATCCATCGAGTTTCAGGGGACATACCTCTGCGGGGCTGTTATAGTTGCACCTCAATGGGTTTTCACAGCTGCCCACTGTGTGTATGTCGATTTTTTGTTCTTTTCTGTACTAGTACTATCGTGCATTTTTACAACACACATCGTGTGCGCTTGCACCCACATGCTATCTCGGGAACATGAAGTAATACTTTTATGACGGCGAACCTTCAATCTTGCGAGCAGTAGGTCAACTGGGCTGTAACCGTTTAGCTCAAGATAATGATGTATTGAGTCCGAAGATTAACTATGATCAATTTACAAAAGAAGGAAAAAAGTTTTCATTTACAGATTAAATGAAGTACCATAAACACTGCAATAGAATTAACAAATATCAGAAATTATAAAGTGGATTATATTGTGTAAATTGTTTATTATAATTATAACTATTGTTATTATTTTTATTACTACCACTTGTATTATTGCTGATATTATTATTATTATTATTATTATTATTCTTTTCTTTTCTCTTTTCTTCTTCTTCTTCTTCTTCTTCTTCTACTTCTTCATCTTTTTCTTCTTATTATTATCATTATTATTCTCATTATTATTATTATTTCCGACAGTACAGGCTATGTAAAGGGATATATTATACGCCCCGAGGATCTCACAGTAGTCGCTGGTTCGCTATTCCGGGAGAAGAGGGCGGATCATGAAGGGCAGAATCGAACCGTACTAAGCAAACACGTGCATCCACTCTACTCACAAGAATACGAGATATTCAACTACGATATAGCCATGCTCAAATTAAGCGAACCACTCGACATTAATAACGATGTCAGGACTATTTGCTTAGATTTACCAAGCACACTGGACCTGAGCCCTGGACAAAAGTGCTACGTTGCAGGATGGGGTTCCACCACTCCTAGAGGTAAAAAGTAACGAGAATATAGTGTGCTTTAATGTAGATTGTAGAACTCTCACTCAGAGAAATGCATTATACAGTGCGTCCCAGAAAAAAAGCACCCTAAAACAAAGGCTTATTGTGCGGAATCAATGGGGCGTATGATTGTAAAAAATAAGTTCACAATAAACTTTAACTTATGCTCTTTCAAATGATACATTAAGCAAACTTATTCACTCATGCATCTCTGAGTACTATGACTTTAAAAATGTAATGTGAAAAACTATTTGTTACGTTTTGGGGCTTTGACACTGTGCACACCAGCTGTCCATCTCTTTCTTTTCATGGAGTACACAGTGTCAAAGCAAGAAAGCGTAACAAATGTTTTTTTCACTTTAAACTTTTAAAGTCATGGTACTCAGAGATACATGCATGAATAAGTTTGCCTAATGTATCATTTGAAAGTGTATAAGTCAAAATTTATTTTGAACTTAATTTTTTTTTGTCAATTATACGCCCCATTGCTTCTGCACAATAAGCCTTTGTTTCAGGGTTATATTTTTTTCTGGGACGCACTGTATATTGCCCTCACTAGATCCATGCATATTGCCCCAGTGTCTTCGACTTAGGCAATATGAGTTCTAGTACAGTCAATATGCTGTGTCCCCTCAGGCCAGTCAATATTGTTTTAATTTAGTATAGTATAGTATAGTATAGTATAGTATAGTATAGTATAGTATAGTAAAATATGATGTGATTTGATATGCTGTAATATGATATAATAATGATGTAATGTAATTTGAAATAAATAAAATAATAGTTTAATATAAATACATTTTCAAGTTGACATGAGAAATAAAAGAAACCTAGAAACATACGGTAACTCTGTAAGTCCTCCTCCTCCACCCCCTCCTCCTCATCTCCTTCCTTTCTTCTACACCTCCTTTTTCTCCCTCTTCATTTTCTTCTCACCCCCCCTTCCTCCTCCTCTTTATTTTCATTATTCTTATAAATTTTACAGAGGTATTTGATCACAGTCTAGACCTAATATACGCCGAAGTGCCCTTGATCAGTCGCGAAGATTGCCTGGCCTATGCCTGGAGTCGAGCTCCGATTCAGCAACGGCAGGTTACCCCGCAGAAGATTTGCGCCGGTTACTGGGATCTCAAACAGCCAGGAATCAGTGCACCGTGCAAGGTAATTTACGTGGTATATTATAGAGCAAAGGACATATATTTGCCGCCTCAATTTGTCAGAAATATTTTTGTTTTGTAACAATTATGATTTTTGAAAGTATTGTGTAAAAAAGGAATGTAACATCAAAATGGGACGACACACATCCGATCAGAAGAAGAGTCGATTTTACGCACAGATGACTGTGGTCTGGCTCGCTGCAGTTTGCGCAGTGGCGGATCTAGCTTTTTCCTAGGGAAGGGGGTGGGGGGGGGGGGTGAAAAGTGAAAAAAATGTCAAAATTTTCGGTGCGTACCGCGCTCAACAATTTATTATTTTGCGCGCGAAGCTCCAAAATTGTGAAAATACTGTTCGGGCGCGAAACGCGTCGAAAATTTGAAAATTGCGTATATTTGATAGTATTGCTATTTTAAGTTTAATGGTTTTGTTTTGCACTGCTTTTTAAACATATTTTGCAATACGTTTTAGTTCTTCTGACATCTAACATAATAAGACCATACAAATTGTTCACTTTGCAGCCCAAGGTGGGAGGGGTTAAACCACCTAACACCACACCCCCCCCGTAGATCCACTACTGTTGCGCATGTACAAATAACGAAATGGAAACTCATCTCTGGTGCGCAAACGTCTGTCCTCCTTTTCGGAAAGACCCTGTTATAACTTAAAGATAGAGTTCTGGATTTGCACACCATGCAGAAAACGGCAAAATGAATTCAATCACCTCAAATCGTTCACAATGTGAAGAATAGTATAAATAAACACCTGTCACAGAACCTGTGGGTATGATACGTAGTTTTGTTGAAAATCTGGACGGTTAAATTTCAAAATTTGCACAGTGACAACCACGTTCTGTTAGTTCCAAAATTGTCTGATCGGCCGCTAGCCGAAAGTCACGCAGAGTTCAACCATTAAAACCATAGCAGTCACTGTGTACGCAGTCGCCCACTGCCGTCAGCTGGTCATGCGTACCGTGTTCTGCAACTTGAGCAAAATTCAAACTCACGGAAAGAACAATATTCTGATAGAAAATCGTTATCAGTTTTTCTCATAAAAAAGTAAGTTCGTGATATATGGATTTCATACGTTTAACACACCATTTGTAAGTACTTAACTACCGTTTGGTAATCATAATAAAAGGAAGTGATGGACTTGCAAATCCTAAAATCTATCTTTTAAGACGAAGTTTGACTGAGCCTAATGACATGTTGATGCTTGAAAGCTATTCGCCATTTATTTTCAACCTTCTTCAAAATTGTATTTGTTGTTTTTTGGTAATGATTACGTTTCTGTCTAGTCCTGCCCATAAACACAATACAAGAACAACAACAGCAATACTACTATACTACTACTACTACTGCTACTACTACTACCACTACTACTACTTTTACTACTACTACTACTACTACTACTACTACTACTACTACTACCACTACTACTACAACTACTACTTAGTAGTGGGTCTACAGGGGAGGGGTTTAACGGGGTTTAACCCCCCCCCCCCCCGTTCGGCTGCAAAGTTATTTTTTTGTCGCACAAACACATACAATTTTCTAAATTTTTTAGTTTTGGGCAGATTATTTTCTGCA
>JZLH01S0049648.1:24419-38280 GCA_001188425.1 Eucidaris tribuloides
GTACCCGGTAGGATGGGAATGTTTATGTTGAATGATTAGCATGTGCGCGCCAGTAAAATGGCGACTGGCTGTAATGCTCCCCAGAGAGTGGAGAGTGAGCACTATAAGTGCTGGATTGAATTAATGTATCCGGGGTAATAATAATGTGTAAGCGCTATGATACTTTGTGGATAGCGCACCATAAGAACCCATTATTATTATTACATTGGGTATTTTGCACCTAGGTTGCCTGTATGTGGCAGTGTTCAAGTTTGGTAAATGGTAAAAACTGAACGTTCTCCTATTGTGTTTTTCAAGATGGACGTATATTTTATTAATGCCCTAGAAATCACACGCTGGTATATGAAACGTTCTCCATTTTAGGGGAAATTAACCTTTGTAAGGAAAATTTTCAGTTGTTGATGTATAAATTCGTTTAAGTGGTGCTTCAGTCTGTCCGGCAGCAAATATAATCAAATCGAAAATTGCGTTGCAGCTATATACATTTAGTACTATTTCCCTTTCTATAGAGGCCTACTAAAAACTAAATGGAGGGTGCTGCTTGGCCTGCTCATCTGGCATTGAGTTTGAATCTGTCCATTAGAGACCATCTATCTTCAAAAAGGGATAGGCATGAGCGGTTTCTTTCATTCCCATTGAAATTTAGAATTCTTTCATTAATTTATGTCCCCAGCCGGCAGATTTGATAATATTCGACTTTCTTCCAAAATATATTTACGTCCAGTTTATACAATTACCCAAAACACCAAGCTTCCAAGTTACATACCCAAAATTTTGCCGAACACGTTTCTGAGCCCAACTGCTAGCGACCGATCTTCTTCTCTCACACATCTGTAATGAAGTTGGGGTAAATCCTTAAAGTATTTTTTTTTACAAGAACAGTAATGGGTGCACACAAAAATCGTGTTTATTTTTATGATATTAGATCTACGTCTTAAACCCTTCCATCTTTATTGGTATAAAAGGCAGTTTTCTAGGGGGTTGGTTCTATGGGAAATGTGTCGGGCAAAAAAAAAACAAAAAACGAATCAGTGCTGTCATTAAATAAAAAAATAAATAAATAAATAAAAATGTGCCGTTGGGAAATTTTGTTATTTTTTTCATCACGCTTACATCGTATATCTGTTTACGGAATAACAAAGAAAACGTGAAGCGATTCCTCACCTCAAACTTATATACATCCAGGGATTTTCAAGCATACTCCCAACGACCATATTAATCACCTCCACAGTGATTAAAAATGGCAAGTTGGAACACCAGATGGCGCACTGACCAGACACTGCGTCAGTGGTAGCGTGAGCATGCGCCACTGGTAACTTTGTTGCTTGCTGATGAACTCTTGCGCCTACATGACTTGAGACGCAACGACAGTCACTGTAATTGTAGTTGGCCGTCTGAAATAAAGAACAGAAGGAAGAAAAAAATACCCAAATTACGGTGTTCGTCATTTTAAAAGAAAAACAAACGTATAAGAAAGCAACAGAAGTTTGATTTGGCTATTTACGATTCAAGAGTTATTGTCAACATTTTATTTTGATTTTTGTCATGGGGGGGGGTGGGACCTAGCAGCTCTGCTAGCCTACTTTTTGTGTTGATGGGGAAAACTCTATATGTATACAAAGTTTCACGATTTTTTTTCTTGAGGTATCAGTTAAGAAGGTGAGTCAATTCTTTCAGAAAAGCGTGCACAATCACTAAAGGAAACTGGATATTTTTTTTAAATGAAAAGTGAGAATAGGTGAAAACTTTGTGTACAAAACTAATGGGGAGTTGTCCATACTGTTATGACAATCTGTAATTAATTATCATTATTAAAACTTTGAGCAGAGGTGGCGAGAGACGCACTGTGCTACCATTCCTTGGACAAACCAGAAATATGGGTGCACGATTTTGCAAAAACACATTTTTTTTTTCAAATACACGTGATTTCTATTTTCGTGTAAGGGTTGGTTTTGGGTGGTACATATATATATGTGTGTTTCCTAATTGTGACAGTTCTCAATTACCTCGGTCTTGGCTGTTGTCTT
The DNA here is from genome assembly GCA_001188425.1 of Eucidaris tribuloides. Taxonomy (NCBI): domain Eukaryota; kingdom Metazoa; phylum Echinodermata; class Echinoidea; order Cidaroida; family Cidaridae; genus Eucidaris; species Eucidaris tribuloides. Next base: position 26,447 of record JZLH01S0049648.1, read on the forward strand.
GCATGTCTTGCTCTCGACACCAGTAAACCAGTTTAGACCTTGTTCTTGGAATCAGGCAGGGGTGGCGCCGGGGTAAAATCTTATAAGGGGGCGAAATCCGTTTTCAATGCCAACTTCGCGGCCAAATGAACAGCCGAAAAAATGTGAGTGGCGGCAAAATTTTGGCGGCCCCCCTTAAATAAATCCTTTTCACGGCCAATTTTTTTCGCAGCCAATAAGCCGAAAAGTCGGTTAGTGCGTGGGTGGGGGAGGGGGGGGGGGTGGCGCCGCCCATGGAATCAGGTCCCAATATCATTTCGGGACAGCAACTCGTAGGGGAAACCCCCTACCGTATGGGATTTTAGCCCACCGTAGGTTGTAGGGGATGCCAAAGGGGAAAATGGCCTTGCGTAGGGGAAAAGTAGGGGGTTTCGATGATTTGTAGGGGATTTAGGGGGTTTGACAATTTTCAGAAATATTCTTAAATCCCCGAAGGATTTCAGAGAAGTTCCGTATAGCCTATAGGCGTTTTGTCCATCTCCGACGAAGAAATCGAGATCAAAATATTGCATTTTTAAGGTTATTTTGTAGCGGAAAACGTACCCTCGTCGGGGAAAATGTATTTTTGCAGGAGAAAACACAAATTCTGTGGGGAAAATTGGGTTATTAGGTGTAGGGGAAAAGTGGTGTCCGTATCAGGGGAAAATACGCATGCCCCGTAGGGGGAAATTACAATTTTGAGTGGCATCATTTCGGGACAGTAGAGATATCGGTGATATCATGACTACTACTCACCGGCTCATTCTCGCCAAGTGGCTCATTCTTCACTTCACATCCGGCGTGACAGGGTGATATGTACGTTAACCCGTTGGACCCACAAACAGGTTGAAAGACTTCATCAGAACATCCACAGCCGAGATTACACGGTGCACTGCAATCATTGGAATGATGACAAGATTTATCTTGCACGTAGACGTATGTATATGTAATGAGCACACTCTCAGAAAAATGGGGGTTCTCCTTAGAAACCAGTTTGTCACAATAACGGTTAAGGCCATGAGAATGACTTTTTGGGATCCTGGGTCTAAGAAACGAGATCGTTAGTCCAATGCATAGTACAAATTCATGTGACAACAGAAACATGGGTCAATCAAAGGTGCGCAAAGTGAGTTATCTTAAGGTGTAAGGAAGTGCGGAAATAAAAGTGAGAAGCAAAGCTTGTTTTTAAGGATGAAAATCGATATGACAAGCCAAAACAATTATAAGATTCCAAATAGTGCTTATTGTAACGTGCAAATTAGAGAAAATGACACACGAAAACGTTGGTGCAGATTTTAGTGAGTCTAGCATCCCTTTGCCCTAGGTGAACATAGTGAAGGGGTCCAGCACCCCTAAACTTTATTTTTCTGGGGTGCGTAGCATCCTCAGCACCCCTGGCGCAGCCTAAGTTCTAGCAACTTCATCTGGAAGCATTTTATTAGCACAGTTTCACTTTGTAAAGGATTTTTTTTGATGGAACCGGTCAGGGCATTATAAGGCTAATGAAAATAAAGTATTATTCCCCTTTGCAATAGGGCTAATTAGCCCCAAAAAGAGTGGTGCTGAAATGGGAGCTGTTTGCTACTAGTGTATTTTCCTTCTCATGGTTGTCCTAGAGTAGTACTAGAGCAAAATGTGCGGTCCATTTTTGTGTATGGCTGAAAAAAAATACGCGAGACTGGAGTGCAGAAAAGGCCTTTGGGATGTGGGCCTAATCTATCGAAGTACGTAGAGTCTGCATTTTTCTTTACCTTACATTGCCACCAATCACAAAATCTGGCCAATCAGAATCGTCGTACGGAACAGTCACACCAGCTATCGGCGGATTATCGCATCCAAGGGACATGCTGATTGGATAGAGAGAAATGGAGACCAAAATCCCGATGAGGATAAACATCGCGCATTGTTTCATGTTGAGTTTGAATCGACGACAAATGAACGCAGAGACGATCTGTCCTATGATGTTTCCCGGACCGAGAATGAGAGCTGTTGTAATTAATAAACAGGTTGGTGTTTAATGAATGTGTCAGGGATGTGCAAGTCCATTACTTCCCTTCATTATCAATACCAAACGTTAGTTTAGTACTTACAAAATGGTGTGTTGAAAGTTTGAGATCCATACGTTATGAATTTGTTGTTTTATGAGAAAAACAATAACATGTTACCAGAATGTTGTTCTTTAAATTTTGCTCAAATTGCGAATCGCGGTTATGTGTACCGTCGCAAGACCAGCGGAGCACACTGATTGGTTAAACGGCTAAACTCCGCGCGACCTTCGGCTAACGGCTGATCGGACAATTTTGGAACGGCCCGTGCACGTCGACGTCCCTGTAAATTTTGAAGTTTAATTGTCCAGATTTTCACCCAAAGGTTCTATGACAGGTGTTTATTTACACTAATCTTCACATTGTGAACGAGTTGAGCTGATTTCATTCATTTTACCGTTTCTGACTTGCAATCCCTTATCTGTCTTTAAATGAATACAATATAACAATGACATGACAATAACAACGATTTTTATTTAAGCGAATTTACCACCCCCAACCACAGTATTAATATCCCTTCGAATGGACGCGAGAAGGGCCTACATCATTTTCGAACAGATTGTTTTAGGCGGGGAATGCTAGGCCCGATGCTTCAATGAAACTGATAATTTGAACTTTGAAGGTTTGGAAATGTCAAACTAAGACAAAAAATGTTGGGTGCCGCGCCCTGGTGGTATCATGTCTCTCTTTATGCATCCAACCATTTTCCGATTCAATCAAGAATTATAATATTTACGCGTTCAGGAAGGGATTAATTTGAGTTGTAACTGTAATAGTATTCGGTTATTAGTAATAATCCATATTTTATTCGAAACAGAAATCAGAAATGAAATCCTCCGAAAATTCATTGTACCCAATTGATCGTGGGCCCGGCAGCCACTGAGCAGCACCAGATCGACGTTGCTCTATCCCTTAAATCGTTGAACGCCAAACAGTGCAGCAGCAACTCCCATCTTTTAACGTCTTTTGGTCTGACGCAGCCGGGGTTTGAACGGGCTTGAACTCCCGACCTCCCGGTTGTGAGGCGGACGCTCTACCAACTGAGCCAACACACCGGTTCAAGTTAAGGTCCCAAAGCTTCCAAGGCTCCATGCCGGGCTCCCAACAAGGCCTGAGCCACTGAATTCCCGCATCCGAAGCTAGCCCACAGTAAGTTGGGAGTCATTGCTTTGCCTTTTGCTATTGGATCGGAATTGTACCATGGACGCGGAGGTTACGAAAATAATCACGTACTGTGGCGGCCTAACACACGAGTGCTTGTACTGAGCAGTTTCTCTTCTTTCTAACTCCTCATTTGTTTACTAAGTGACAACCGTGAATTATAGTACTAATGCATGACTTACGCAGCGTCATCATGATAGATCCTTATATCGGCGTGTTAAAACTCTCCTTGTTCAACCCCAACTGAAGTTTCTCATTTGAAGAGAACACCATCGAACGTTCCACTCGGTACAAACCCCCAAGCCAGTTATCTCGAACCACTGGTACCTTGTCATTAAATGGAACTTACCCGTTATAAGAGCAGCCTTGGACGGGCTGAGGGTGAACTGAGTTTGAGTGTACTTGAGACCAAATGAGCTGTAGACAGCAAGAATGGCCATGAATCCGGCACCAGATATGGTGAGATACATGTTCGTAGAGTTGGTCAACAGACGTTTCAGTGCTGCCAATGGTTCTGCAGACAAAAATATCATTTCAAAATGGTGTTACTCAAAGACAAATAGCTTAAAGGTAATTGACATGATTGGGGGTAGTCCTCAACTTGGGCTGAAACTACTGTAGAATCGGGTAAACTATGCATGAATTTTCCTGTGAAAATCTTATAGTCAAACGTTGACTCATTCTAAAATAACTTATGTCAATATCCCTCGTGGCAGGCAAACGAATTGTGTGGCTCTCTATGGGTCCTAATTCTATCTTGCCCCGATAAAATTAAAATACTACAATGTTCATGCTTGATTCTCCTTAAGTAAACAAATTGGAGACACTAAATCCTTCCAGATGGGAGATCCACTCCAGCTGGTGTATAGTTGGTGTATATTTCAACTCATTTGGTTCATGAGGCATTTGAGTTCCCAATCAAGTCACTAACCTTTAAAACGCCGCCCCTGCCCCCCCCCCCCCCATTGGGTACGCTAATGTCTCCGAGGCCCTGGCGTAGCCAGCCGGATGAAACACAATGAATAAGGGGGTCAGCTATTGTTCAAGAACAACAGTGTCCCTGCTAATGCATTGTGCTTAAGCCGGCTGGCTACGCTCCAAGGCCATCATCACCCACGGTTATGATCACCATCGATACTATTACTTACACGATTACTTCCACAAAAACCCTACAACCAAGAATCAAATACCACCACCATTATCTCCAATTATGTATACAATCAACATCTCCATTCAAAAAGGTAACATCCTCACTCCCACCCTATTAACCTAACTCCCTATCGCCACCACAACCTAAGGGTGCTACCAAAGACACCATGCACCACCATCTTTATTGGCACATCCATCATCTTTATCCGCACCGTAACTCTACCACTCCGACCCCACCAACCCAAAGCCCTTTGACGACATGGCACCATCACTCATGGTTACTATACCAGCATCAACACCATCACCATCACCATCTCCTTCCCCACACCCATCTTCTTTATCCACACCACACACCATGAATGCAACCACTCCATCAACCAAAATCCCCATTGCTACCACCACGCATGGCGACTACACCATTATCATCACTACCACCACCACCACCACCACCACCACCACTACCACTACCACTACCATTCACACATATCAACTTCATCTGCACCACCTTTAGCAGTTTCATCTACATCAGATCCCCATCGTTAATACCACTTCAGGTGACTAGCATTCGTATCTCAATGACTACATTGTGGAATCCCTATTTAATTTTAAAAAAAGGTCAAATTTGTTAACATATCTTACAGTATTTGAATGTACAAATAAACACCTTACAAGACAAAACTTCAGACAGTTATGCTGTCACTCGTAAAATATGTAGGCCTACATATAAAAATCCGGACATAAATTATTGTTTGCCGACAAAAAATTTGCAACAAAACAGTCTGTGGCGGAAAAGTTGAATCAAATCAAAATTTGCTCACTGATTTTCTCTTTTTAAAAACACCTTTGAACTGCAATTTGTCAGGGCTTCATTCTTAGACCTTATCAGAAACACAGGTAGCATGAGAATCGTGTAGCTCAGGTGTTTTAACGCTGGAAACATTGCTTATACGATGCCTTCTATAATTATATCGTAACTCTGTACCTTGTACATGGGGTATAAACTCACCTTTGAGAGAGCGCTTAATGGTGTTCCCATCAATGCACCCTGAGATGCAATCCTGTCTCTCCCTGACTGGTGCCTCTGCCTCAAACTCTTTACTCATCTTATCATGCTCGAGACTGGGTCCTAAACAGGCGTCTTCTACAAAAATATATTTAAAAAAAATTATGAATTAGCACTCGGATAAACTAATCCATAGTGTGGAGAGATGTCATTAAGTGTGCGTATTTCGAGAGTATGAAAGGTTGGAACGAATGAACACTTACTGCCTGAAAATCATTTACTTGGAACAAATACGTTTGCGACCCTTAAAAGCGTCGATGAGGTTTACCATTTCTTATACAATCTCCTCATAATTACGGTCATTAACATTGATAGACGCAATGCTTAAAATACGATTATACTACAGATAGCAGTCTGTGTCAAAATTAAACTAGTATCGTGGTCCCACAAGACCAGATGACAAGGTGTGATAAGATAGATTGGGTGTGAATTCGTAATCTGCATATAATTATGATATATTCATCAAAACGAAGTTAGAATCCTTCAAACCGTAGTTAGCAGATATACATTTGCACTAGGCTGTCTTCTATGGTTCAACGTGTGATCTCGATATAAATAGAAGGTTCCATGTCTCAGTTAAACTTCCTTATGATTGTACTCATGCAGTGAAAGATCTTAAAACACAGTTGATACTGTATTCTCTCCCAGAAGCAGATACGTTGCTTGTATACTATACTTGGAAGTTGGAACAGGTGATTAAAACTGTAATCTATTGGAATTTATTGTTATTTTGAATATTTCAGTATTTTCTAACACACGTAGGATAAGTTATCACCGCAAGAAACATCTGTCTTTCCGCGCAGGTGCGGGAAGGTGACGAATATGACGAAAATTGGACTGTCTGGGACATCCACGCGCCGACGGCTGATCTCTGCAAGCATTCGAAAAGGCATGAATTTTGTGCCTTACACAAAACAGCATTTTCGGGGGGGGGGGGTAAATAACATGAATATATGAACAGTAACCAACAAAAACAGCAAGGATCGTGGAGGTCAACCAACTACAACTCATCAATATTATCACTATATTGATTTGGGAAATGAGACACTGAGTTTATGAATTGCCATTTTCCAAAAGAAACCTGTGTACACGTCCCTTAAATGACTCCTGACCCACAAGAGAAATTATTCCAACAACATGGTCTGGGAAACTGTTTCAGACCCTAAAGCTGTACTTGCGAAAGAAAGTTCTATCCTGCTGATGAGGGGTTTTTTTTTAGCAGGAAGAGGGACAGCATGATGGTTGGTAGTAGAAGAACTAGCCATGGTCACACGCCTACTTTGGGGGGGGGGGGGGGAGGTATTCGTATAGTTGCACATCTTACTTTGCTTTTGTCGTTTTTCCTTCTGCAATTCCAACGCACTCGGTAGATCCTTCGGGTACAAGAAGAGAGGAATTGCTAGGATGATCAGGATGACGCCGAGCAAGACAAAGCCCAGCCACCAAGCCCCGATCCATCGCGGGTCATTCTGGTTGATCTGTGGGATGAGATCGGGGTCAATTCGGTTGAAATCGACGTAGAGTGACGTTGTGTAGGCTGACAGTAGGAAACCCACAGGAGGACCGACAGTCATTGCTGAGAAGAGAATAGCTGGCAAAGGAAATGAAATGACATCATGCAATAAGGCGCCTTGGTAAAGGGATTCCAATATTTTCTTTGAAAGGGGCGCGAGATCCACGGGTGTGAATTTACCGCCCCCCTCCCTGCAACCCCTCCATGTCTCTGGCTGGGTCAAAACTGGTGCCCCTTAGTCCGGTTAGTTCAAAGTGCTCACAGATTCGACCCCCCCCCCACACGCCCCTGGTAGAATCCCCCTTTCCTTTTGCTCACCAGCTCAAATCACTTCGCTCACACATGGACTAATCCACCCCACCCACACCCCACCCCACCCCACCCCACTCCAATCCTGGGAAAATCATGGATTTGCCGCTGCCTGTACATTATTATCTTTACAATCTATGTGTGTCGGTTGTTTTATCCATTGCTCACGTAAGACGTATTTCTTGTTTGGCTATGAAATTAAATGCTAAATCGTATGTGTTAGACGCTGATGATAAGGCCATTGTAAGTGACAGCAAAGAGGGGCTCCAACAGCTAATGGACTCACTAGTCACAGCGGGGGAAGACTTTGGAATGAGGATAAATATCGCCAAAACAAAAGTAATGAAGGTGACAAGATCAGGGAGGGGGGATTTGAACATCAAAGTTAGTGGAAAAGAACTTGAACAGATTGATCACTTCACTTACCTTGGAAGCATCATCTCTAGTGATGCAGGCAACACTAGGGAGATTAAAACTAGGATAGCGCTAGCCAGGAAGGCATTCACGAAACATAGCAGGGTTCTGACAGCAAAAAAGTTAAACCAAAATTTAAGGAAGAGACTTGTCAAATGTCTGGTTTGGAGTGTAGCACTGTATGGATGTGAAACGTGGACTGTCAGGAAAGCAGAAGAGAGGATGCTTGAGAGCCTAGAAATGTGGTTATGGAGAATGGAAGGAATAAGTTGGAAAGATAGAGTGACTAATGAGGAGGTCCTAAGAAGAGTGAATGACGAAAGGACTTTGCGGGAGACCATCAGAGGATGGAAGAAAAACTGGCTAGGACACATTTTCAGGGGACACAACATGCTGAGGGATGTTATAGAGGGGAAAATTAATGGCAAAAGGGGGAGAGGAAGGCCGAGAACTGGGATGGTGTCTGATCTGAAGGGCGACTTGATGTATGGGCTACTGAAGAGGAAGGCAGAGGATAGAGAGGGATGGAGGAAGAAATAGTACTGACTATGGTGTGTGGACCTGCCCTATGGCAGAACACCCAAGAGAGAGAGAGAGAGAGACGCTGGGGTGTCTCGTTTGGGGAATATGTACTCACAAAACTCGCTTGTTACGTTTAATCGTAAGGTTCGTTTCTACCACAGTACCACGTTTGATTATTTTGAGGGGACTCTCAATCCCACATCATTAATGAGTGACCCATCATTGACCACCAGAAGACCCTAACATTGATTTAAACAACCCCAATCCTGAAACAGTGAGTTGGCTGCAACAGACTGTCCAGCTGCCTTAAACAAAAGAAAAAGAATCACACATCATTTTATGCCACCTTGCATACCTGTATATGTCGTGACCTTGTGGTCAGGAACGGCATCATCAATGTATGTAACAAGAAGAGGAAATACGGGGGCTTCCCCGATACCAATCAAGACCTGCCCCAGGATTATCCACCAGACACTCGCCAATTCTCCGGCGGTGTCATCGTGATCGATGTCTGCTTCGTTGTCATCAATGGTTTTCGAGTCATTGAAGATCCCTGTGCAGAGGGATGAAGCCCATGGAAATTACTTAGTTTCTCAAAGTGAAAGCAAACTCCTTGATACAATATGATATCGATTTTAAAATTGATTAGTACTTTAACTTAAATTATGATGTATATAATTTTAGACCTCGAGATCTATGTAATTTGCACTTTTGACGTGGAAATTTCTAAGCAAGAAGGTTACACAGTGGCCCTAAATATATGTGTTGAAAGGTTAGTCATCGGGGAGAAATTAGATCGCCAATTGTTCCACTTTTTCCAAAAAATTAGATTTCACAAAGATTGTTGAGAGGATGAAATTAAAGATGCCATAAACGGCAAACATTCGACAGAAAGCTAAATCTACGATTTGTTGTTTATTATACCGTATTTTCCAGAGCATGTGATTAAAAACGGTTTCGATGAACATGGTGTCATGGTACATCAATTCAACTCATCGCCTTTTCATCAAACCACTGTATTAATAATAATAATAATAATAATAATAATAATAATAATAATAATAATAATAATAATAATAATAATAATAGTAATAATAATAATAATAATGTTTTCTTATAGTGCGCTGTTCACCACAGTATCATAGCGCTTACACATTACTATTACCCAGGTCACTGGATACATTTCAATCCAGCACTTACAGTGCTCACTCTCCACTCCCTATGGAGCATTCCAGCCAGTCGCCATTTTACAGGCGCACAGATGCTAAACAACCAACATAATATTCACATGATCCTACCAGGTGCCCATTCAAACACATGGGTACACACTAAGAAATTAGGGAGTAATTGGGGTGTAGAAATTGATACAATAGCAACACCCTACAAATTCTACACCTTTAGGGGTGTAGAATTACAATATGCACCCAAAGGGTTTAAAATTACACCCCATAGGGTGTAAAATGTAAGAATTACACCCTATAGGATGTAAAATTACTCCTTATATAGGGTTTAAATTACACCCTATAAGAGTTAATTTACACCCTATAGGGTGTTGCTATTGTATCAAGTTTTACACCCCAATTACTCCTTTATTTCTTAGTGTGTAGAGAGCAACATGTGGATAAAAATGCCTTGCTGGAGGGCATTTGTGTCGGGCAGTAGCTGGGCTTGAGCCCACCCTGGGATTGGGAGACGAGCGATCTACCTCTCAGTCACGACACGTCCACAGTTTGATAGCTGGAAAACTACATACGAAGCAAAATAATATACATTTCTCTACTAACACTTAGAAATCAATGCAAAGTCTATAGAGAGTTACCGCAATAAACCAGTTCGGAGTTGCAATTTGCGCATGTGCAGATGAAGGTCATCGTGACCAAATTGTGCAATGTAGCGATTTGAGAGACACTAGATCAGTCTTCATTAAAGCTATGTTATTGATATTCATGTATGCACTAGATGCACATCTGAATGTACAGGTGAACGTGTGGTTTTCAAAAAAAATAATAAAGCCAATCAGGCAGTTCTTCATTTCTTCAAGAACGGTCGCCCTTAAATGGCTCACTAAAGGTCTTATCCAGTCTTCAAGATCTGTAGATTCATGGGGACATTGTGACCATTCTAACTACGAACTGGCTTATAAATTTATTAATGGAATGGGATATACCGACGTACCTGAGCAGATGTCGTCATCAGGATCAGTGGCGCCCCCACCGGTCAGAACTTCGTCTGGATCGAGAGGACCCCTGATGAAATAAGGAATAGACGACATGATGGATCCAACCCCCCACAAGACGACCCCTGCCCCGATCCATCTCGGTCGATGACCTCTTTGCCCGTAGTGGCTGACGGGAAGCACAAACAGAAGGCTGACTACCTCCACGATCATCAAAATGGCGCCCGATTGGTAACTCTCCAACTGGAAATAGCGTTCCATCGTGGTGATGACACCCGCGAAGTAGACAAAAACCATGATGCCAAATGCAATGGTGATCGTATATGGGCGGTGAGACGTTGGGACTGGCCAGGCGTTGCGTCCATGCACAGCATTTGGATACCCGCACGCATGCGCACGTGGTATCCGATTTCGATATATCGAGGTTATCGACGCCGACGTAATTGGTATCGTCTGCCGATCCTTCGGTTTCGCGTGACGTCATTTTGCTGGGGTGACCACTGGTTTAAGCGGGGATGCAGAAGGGCATGGGTTTTAACTCTGTCTTTTCACAGGTGGCGCTCTTGCGGTCGTCAAATCTGCATCAGTGAAATGAAAACACCTTCCAATAGCCGTTATAAAAATAAAACATGGAAATACAATGTTAGTACCATGGTATTGGCCAATTTACCATGATTACCATAGTAATATGATATTACCATAGTAATATGATATTACCATGGTATTACCATGCTACTACCATGATAATTACCATGATACTATCATGACAGTACCATGGCAGTACCATAGTACTACCAAAGTAATATCATAGTACTATGGTAATACCATGATAAATTGGCCAAAACCATGGTACTACCGTTAATGTCCTTCAGCGAGACATTTTCAATCTGCTTTGCTTCTCTCCACCCAGTATTAGTAATTAAAGTATTAGTATTAGTATTAGTATTAGTATTAGTATTAGTATTAGTATTAGTATTAGTATTAGTATTATTACAATGGTTTCCTATGGTATTATCATGGTTCATTAATGGAATGGATAATCGTTACCAGATTCAATTTCAAATTGATCATTCGTGATAACCCCTCCGGACAGAACACAATGTCGTCACAGTGTCTTCACACAGTGATCACAGTGTCATTCTATGAAAATGAAACCAAATCCACGCTGTGGTTATCACCTGACAAGAAAACATAGGATCATCACAGTGTGACATCTATGACCACACAGTGATCACAGTGTGACACTATGAAAATGAATCTAATCCACATCGTACCAAACTGTAGTTACATTGTTTTCACTATGTCAACACACTGTGGACAACATTGTGCTTTTCACACAGTGAAATGACCATGTGCGTCAAAGTGTTACTTGTTACTAATATCGTATGAGCAGGACACACTTCTTTTAATTTGCTAGGGATCACAGTGTCACTCTGTGAAAATGGAACCAAATCAACACTGAGG
>JZLH01S0049660.1:727-11687 GCA_001188425.1 Eucidaris tribuloides
TTGAAAGTCTGTGTTTTTAATTCGCACATCAAAAAGGTTTTGATCAGATTTGAACATAATTGTTGACAAATATAGGCCAACTAAAATACATTGTGGCATGCAACTAAACACTGTCTCGCTTACCTGAAATTATCGGAGTGATATTCGTGGCTTGATGACATTTCTGTGAAATATTTGACTAGGTTTTCTAGCCAAATATGACAGAGTCAGATCCTGAAAAAAAAATATGAATTCTATTGCAACAATGTTGCAAAATAATGTGGTCTGGCTATGTAAGTACTGATTGGAAAACCTATTCATGTAGACTGTTAGCTTGGGAAATAAGTGAAGAGTGAAATGCACATTGAGAGAAGAGTATTGTATCACCCGAATATTTTTAGGTAAGCAAGACTAGTGTACTGCAAACGTGGAATATTTTGCGGTGTGGAAATTTTCATGCTCGCCAATGATAGCGCAAAAATAAAAACACACAAATAATTTTTGGCACAGCTGATCAATTGATTTTTGTATTCTTTAAATGTTGTTCGTATTTGTACAGTGTGTACATGCATGGCTAGTTGCAGAGACAGCGTTGTGCCGCTTGTGGTTGCTTGCTCTGTATTTCGGTTCTTTGAAAAATCAAAAACACACGAAATGTCACCAAACTCTGAAAGCGCTAAAAATTAATCACATGAAAATTTCCACTTGTACAATTACAGTATTATCTATGTAATGTCGTGTGTACTCGGCTGATAACTGATTTGGTTGTTGGACCATTTGATTTTTGATGTGTCCCTCAAGTTTGAAGTTCTTTCTACCAAAAATACAAACTCCCACTTAAATGGCGGATCTTACAATGTAATCAGTCTGTTGGGTGACCACTTTACTTTAACTCATAGTGATGGGAATCGACCGTATATGTTTCATGATGTAACAGATGTACACATAAAATACACAGTTGTGATGATTCTTCTCCAGTTCTTATCTGAAGAAAGATAGAGCTGTAAGAGTTTTGATTGTTTCCATTTGATATCTTATTCTGAATTGAGATTTTAATTTTCTCGCTCTACTTCTATCAAACATACATTTGACCCATCACCGCAATACCCTGACTTTAGGTGCACAACCCAAAGGGAAAGAGCCAAATACCATGATTAAAGTATGAAAGTGAAGTGTCCTCAGGAAAAAAAAAATATGACCTTCACATGTTACAATTTTTTACCCAAAGTAATTTTCTTGCTTGTTTATACAGTGCACTCTTGTTATAAAGAACACTGATATGGGTCAATCCACGTCAAATCAACCAATTTTCAGACAATTTGTCACCCGACCCCCTTCAATTTTGTTAAAACTCACACCAAATGTTCCCCCACGTGTCTGACGGAAAATTCTGAAATATTTTGCCCCAAGGTCATATGGTTGCTAAGATATGGCCACACATAGCAACCAATGCACACTTAAACAATTGGTCTTTACCAAATTAAGCAATTTTTGATGAGATGCTGTAGCCAGAGTAGACAAGCTGGAGTATTCATTGTCTGGAAATGGAAAGAACTTCATGCCTTTTACATGGAAAATATATTATCACTCAGATTTGACCTTCGGCTAGTGCACAGGAGGTCACCAAAAATGGCCTCAAATGTCAAGATCAAGTTTTTTGGAGCATGTTTGGAGGCTCATAGCTACAACATTAAAATAGCTTAGGACCCAATATGATGTCCACTGAAAGACCTTTACTTGCTTAAGACACGTACCAAAAATCAGCGTGATTGCGCGAGTCGTTTTCACACAGCGCGCCCCCAAATTTTGACTTTTTCCGAAATCAACCAAGTTCAAGGTCATTTTTCACCCCTTGTCCTACTTAGTAGCAACACCAGTTTTTGTGTATTGATAGACATTTATCTATATTTTCAAGTCTATATCTATATTTTCAAGGGTCATACAAGAAATTTTGCTACCGAAATGTATAACGCCTGATTAACACTGTTAAAAATGGCTGTAAACACCGTGAAATTGATAGTCTATGTTTTAGACTCTTCTTTGTTTGTCTCCTTAGAGAAGCAGTCTGGAAGCTTAGACCAGATTTGAGTCTAGAAATTAGGACTACATGGTAGCAAACTCACATTCACATCACTGTGGTCAAGGAATAAACTTTGGTCAATTTAGGGGAAGGGAAAATAAAAAGAACAGTCTAAGAACGAAGACTATGAGATTGAGCTAATACTGAAAAAAAATGTGGTGCTCTGATTTCAATTTCGTAGGCTTGTTCACAGACTGCTTTTTTAATTTACCCTACCCCAACGAGACCCAACCTTTATTCTCAAGGCAGATTGATCATGAACTGTGAGGTTGCTACCATGTAGTTTGAATTTCTAGACTAAAATCTAGTCTAAGCTTCCAGACTGCTTCTCTAAGGAGACAAACAAAGAATAGTCTAGAACATAGACTATCAATTTCATGGTGTTTACAGCCATTTTTAACAGTGTTAATCAGGCGTTATACATTTCGGTAGCAAAATTTCTTGCATGACCCTTGAAAATATAGATAAATGTCTATCAATACCCAAAAATTGGTGTTGCTACTAAGTGGGACAAGGGGTGAAAAATGACCTTGAACTTGGTTGATTGTGGAAAAAGTCAAAATTCAGGGGCGCACTGTGTGAAAACGACTCGCGCGATCACGCTGATTTTTGGTACGTGTCTTAAGCAAGTAAAGGTCTTTCAGTGGACATCATATTGGGTCCTAAGCTATTTTAATGTTGTAGCTATGAGCCTCCAAACATGCTCCAAAAAACTTGATCTTGACACTTGAGGCCATTTCAGGATTTCAGGATTTTCCGTCAGACATGTGGTAGAACATTTGGTGCGAGTTTTAACAAAATTGAAGGGGGTCGGGTGACACCCATTGGTTGATTTGACGTGGATTGACCCATATAACAAAATTTCATTATAAAGAAGTAAAATCTCTGGTCCCATATCGTGGATTTCCTTTGTATTTTATTGTTTTGGCAACCCTGATATAAAGAAATTTGGTGATAAAGAACAAATTTGATGGGTCCCAAGGACTTCTTTATATCAAGAGTGCACTGTATTCAATGAGATGTGCTACTTAATCAGGGTATTGTGGTGACATGTCACATACATGTACACTTCAAGTTGGAAAGTCGGAAATTGTGTAGTGTTTATTCTTTTTTAAAAAAAAAAAATAAGGTAAGAACCATGGATAAAACCTTATAAAATGAAAGACTTGAATGTTTATTTTAAAACAACAGAGCCCGTGTTTTCTGGTAAAATTTACTGCATGAAATCGGGTCTCTTTCGTATTTGCTGTTTGTCATGGAACAAATCAAACTTCATTTAAACGGGCAGCACCAGGGTAAAATCTTGGAGCGGGGGCAAAAGCCTGTGGCATACCCATGTTTGCGGCATAATCCCCCCGCCCAAAAATAAAAGGTCATCAGTCCAGATCAACAATGACTGTGGCTGCACAATAATATGATGCGTCCTTGGTTTGTTTGGCAAAAAATTCTTGGGGGGTGCCGGGGGGGAGGGGGTGTTATTAAAATGTCATAACCACTAAAAAACACAACAACAAAACCTTATTTTATTTTGAAAACCATGGAAGGGGGGGGGGAGATTCAGGGGGAAAAAAACCTTTGATATTTGAACTACATAATAGATTTCGAATGGGCAAGTAAATGCCTTAAATACAACACTTTTGGAACCGAGTGCTTGTAGTTTTCCACTTATTTTTAAGCACTAAATCATTTTGAAGTACAGATTTTCAACGTTTGATTTTTAAATCATCTCAGAGACACTTGTGGAGTATTATTCCCAAGTGCAGATTGTTAGGACTAGATACGTTGTTAAATGATGCCCTTTAGTGTCATAAAGCAATGAAAGTCTGGGACCGTAAATTAACTCATGGACTATGGGAATCGGATGTGTCCTGTGTTAATTACATGGGATTTTCAGAGTCTCATAAGCATTAAGCAACCAGTTAATTGATGCATTTTAAGGTGATAGGGGGGAGTGAATTGATTGCCAGTAGGTAGATTAAATTGTGAACTGAAATTGAAAGTCAGACAACGAGGTCAAGTTATGTTATAAAACACACAACATCAGGGGTTATTACTTTTGATATGCATATACTACGTAGGTACTAAGTACAAGTGCGTTTGAAATAGCTTCCTATTTTAAAGAGAATACACAGTACTGGTTGATGATGGAAAGTCTTTCATAAAAATGTTACATTTCATTCGTTTCCAAGTGAGAGTATATTACATTTGCATTATAATGTGGGACTTATTCACTTCATATGCAATAAAAAGTTGAGGGATTGTCAGTTTGAACAGGTGAAGTTTTCCATTGGAAGTTCCCATTCCAATGCTAAAGTGTGTACATCAACAATTAGCCAGTCCCACATATTGATTTCTGTGTTTGTACTGTGTCAACAGTGGGGATTTGTGTAGCAGATTTGTAAAAAACGAAGTGTTCTGTTGTTTTCAACTACTCTCTCCTGTACCATAGTGACATTTTCAGAATACCATCTGTTCACAGAAGGTTTGAAAGCAGCTGATATTAAAATGATGTTGTTCTGCAAGTACTCAACCAGTACTGTGTACTCTCTAAGTCACTTTTAAAACATACAGGCAAAGTTCATCTGTTCGGGTTTGTAGCTCCATGGTACCACCATCTGCATGGTTAATGTTCAGTGTTATGGTTCAACACACTTATCAGTCAGTACACACTCATTGTTTGATCTGTGTCTGTAATGTTCATGTATTGCACTTATATGAAGCAGTTTGATGAATATGTAATTATGGATTCACAAATAAAACGTTTCTGAAATGTATTCTGAATTCTGTTTGCCTCTGTGATTTCATCCTGCTAGTATACTGCTTTTTTTTAATGAATTTTATCAACAGAATTAATAGAAAACAATATAATTTCATGTTTTATTTTTTTATTTTTCCTTTGCTCTTTGTTGTGGAGGAGTGCTAGAGGTGTGTTGATGCAGTGTGCTCAGATAATTTCTGAGAAAAGTACTTATGCTTGCTCTCTGTAATATATGTACATTGTGATGATACAGCATCAACTGATGAATAAATTAAAATGAGTCTCGCTACTTTTGGCAGAGAAATAGAGACACTGAATTCTCAATGTTTTGGCCCCTTGTTGCATACAATAGAAACCCTGCTTGGTTTAACCGCCGACACCCCCCCCCCCTCATTTCTCCTCTCTCTAGTGACGAGTCCAGTACAATGTTATAGACCAACAGAACAATGGCAGCTGACATTTGTTCATTGTGATGTGTTTTCCCTATAATTTTACCTGAATATTTTATTTAGATCAATTCTTGCTTCCCCCCCCCCCGACTAAAATATAAAATATATACCCAGCACAATTTATTCAAGCATCAACGTATGTAGCATGTACTTCACATACAAATGTTTTCGTGATTTTGGTTCAAGACCAGAATTCACAAGGTGTATTTCCCTAATTTTATTGCATTTTGATTTATTTTGTAGAACTGTGTCAGGAAGTGAACATTTTGTGCTGGTTTAGTTGCAAAATTTGTGAAGATAGAACCACTGTGAAATACTCGGTGTATAGGGTATAGTGTAAAGATTGTGTAATGCTTCTTTCATAAAGTGAAACATTGCAATTTGCCAGTCCCCTTTTCATTGTTCTTTCTCATCATCTTTTTTGCATTCTTTTTTTTTTTGGCCACGTGAGGTGTGATATGACCAAATCTGATAAACTATACCAACCGCATGTTACAAATTTTAACAGGGAGTTGTCACCTAGTCTATTAAAATACAGGTATCATTCTCTTCTTTGTTAATTTAGCACTTTCTTTTGTAATGAAATAGTTAATAGACTCATTTACATGACACAGATGACCTTATCAAACTATGAGAAGTTAACTATTTCTTTTTGACATATTTTTACCACAGTTAGTCTATGTGAAAATATGTTGTAGTGCAACTGCAAAGGATATTTTTCTACAGTAGTGGACAACCCATTGTACAATTATTTATAGGGTAGAATACACATGCCTGTACATTTTCTATTTTATTCCCTGTATTGAACTATATTAAAATGTGATTTTAAGGCAACTGATGTAGTTTTCCTAAATAATTTCAATTTATGATTCCTTGTAACTTGTAGATTGACATTAGTTTTGCTTTGAACTTAGATGCTACTTTACTACACAGTCAATTCATAAACATAATTTTCTACTAAAAAATAATTTCTTCACTGATATCTTCAAAAGTGTTCTGCAGGACTAACCTTTTAACCGTACATGCATGCTTAGT
Source organism: Eucidaris tribuloides (assembly GCA_001188425.1). Lineage (NCBI taxonomy): Eukaryota > Metazoa > Echinodermata > Echinoidea > Cidaroida > Cidaridae > Eucidaris > Eucidaris tribuloides. The sequence goes on from JZLH01S0049660.1 coordinate 7,029, forward strand.
AATGCTTTTTTGTACAATTTACGAATGCCCTGTTTTCATTGAAAAAAAAGAAGAAATCCCATCGTAAAATATATATCTTTGTTCTGTGTTTTTCTGCCCCTATCAGCCTAAAGTTTTGTCGCAGCCAGATCACAGCCGCATCCGATGATGGCATCATTACAGGAAGAGTGCATGGTAAGAAGTGACCACCCCACCCTAACTTAATATATTAGGGGTGGGCCAGTATTAATACCTAGATTTTAAAAGATGCCCCCTACCTTGGGTAATGGTGTAATCTCTCCCCCCCCCCCCCCAATCTGGGGTATTTTTGTTTATTAAGACATACTGGGCCCGTATTTCATCTGGTTAGGGATTTAGTATGAATTCTACAAAAAGAACCCCCTATTTCAGCATTTCAGATGTGAATTTCACTTCAGAAGCCGAGCCAAATATGACCCCCTTACCTGAGAAAAGTGGTATATGCATGTATTGTGGCCCACCCAACCTAGGAAGTTGGGGAGGGGGGGGGGTTGCTGGGGGAGAATCCCTGCAGCTGTGGATAGCACATGTAGTTTGCAGTCGGTCATTTTTATTGGTGGTGTCAAAGGGGTGGGGTGGGGGTTGTGGATCCAAGGCCCCCCACCCCCTTTGTGTACAGGACACTTTCTTGTGATATCTTGGCAGAGACATTTTAGTTTAGTGGGAAGCATGTGGATTCTGTAGCAAGAGATTTCTAGTCCAGTCCAGTCATGGTTCAGGTTGGATGGTGCCAGGGTAAAATCTTGGGTAGGGTGAAGACTCCCTAAATTTCTTGAATTACGACAAACCCCTTATTCTTTATATTTTGAAAATTTTGGGGTGGGGTGCAGAAGTCCTGCCCCCTCTACAGCCCTTCTGTGGCACCACCCCTGGGTAAGATATGTCGTTCACATTACTCAAATTTCCACCAAGGAGTATAAATGGCTACCTTGCAGGACGGAAAAAGCTATTTGTGATTAAGCGTGTCGGTAAACTCCCGAGCACCCCACAGCAATTCAACTAGAAATATTTCAAAAGACGTAGAGGTGTCTCAAATTTGTGCAGGTTAAAGTCCAATGATCAATGGGTCATGTGTAAATACATGAGACTGCATTTACTCTGTAACAGACTAGATCCTATCACCTGTGCTACTAGTGCTGGTGATTCTTATTGGATCATATGTAGAATCAGTGCTGCCAAGTATAATATATTAAAATCCTCTAGAACTTGCAAGATTTGATTCATTGATATCATTCTTAATTGAATGATAAGTGTGTATTGCAGAAAACTTTAATCACTCCAGCTGAGGAGGGTGGGGGTAACACAAGTTTTGTCTTGAGGAATTGATCAAACTGGTTTCAGAAGAAAGTTACCATAGTTTTGATATGCATGTAAGGTTTATGGGTGTGTTTGTGGCAATGTATGTGTGGGGTATGTGTTTATGTATGAATACATGCTTATCTGGCTGTGTTTTGGGTTGTTTAACCTCACAGTTTCACTTATGTGTTTTCTTCTTACAGATCTGAGTAGAATCTTTAATGAGCTAATAGAACAGACATTATCCGGTATCCTGAAACAGGATCAAGCAGTGTCGGCATTTGCTGCAGTAATTGTAAGTATGAACACTGAGATGTGTTAATTGTGTCATTATGAAATTTAGTACTGCATTGTTTTCATTATTTGCAAAGTCTGTTAAAGGCAAGGTTCACCCTGACATCAAGTTGGTTTTAATGAAAGCAGAACAATGAGAGAAACCATAGTAATGAAAGTTTGGCGAAAATCCACCAAAGAATAACAGAGTTATGAAGTTTCAAAGTTTTAAATTTGTGACGTCACATGGGAGCAGCTCCCCATATGCCACATAATATAAATTCCATAAATTTCAATTTTTTAATAGTTCATGATAATTGAATGCGGTTTTTTCATAGTTGCATGTATGAAATAATTTTTCTGATAATATATTGAATGCACAGGTAAAATCATTTTCAAATTTCTGAGAAAACGACACTTTTATGGAATTTATACCACATGACATATGGGGAGCTGCTCGCATGTGACGTCACAAATTTAAAACTTTGAAACTTCATAACTCTGTTATTAATTGGTGGATTTTCGCCAAACTTTCACTAATGCGTTTCTCTCATTGTTCTGCTTTTATTAAAACCAACTTAATGTCAGGGTGAACCTTGCCTTTAATTTAGCAAGAAAATGGGCATTCATTGATTAACCTTAAAACAACTTTTGAAATTCTGTTTTGATGTGAAATACTGTTATTTCTTGAAATAGAGTGCCACATGCCAATACTTGCATGGTAAAATATTTTTTGCTTACTGGCCAACTGGCCAAATATCTTATTTGAATTTAACCTGTGTAACAGTGTGATCTTTATTCAGGCACTCGTGAATTTCAGTTAATCCTTTATTCAGGCACTCGTGAATTTCAGTTAACCCGTTGACTACGAGATTATGTAAATTCCCATAGACTTTGTACAGGACCCATCCGGTTCCCGTAAGCAACGGTAATTCATAGTTTTAGGAAGGGAAATTGAAATTTGCTGATCATTTGTGTTTGTGTTTTTTTCAGTTGTGTTTTTCAGCATTTTATTTCAATTTGACCTGTGTTACAATATGGTGCTTTATTCAGGCTTTCTTGAAAATTAATGATTCACAGTTTAAAAAAAAAAATTAGAATTGACTTTTGCTTATCATTGTTCTTCCTTTGTGTTTTCTAGGATCTTCACCCAGGTGTGCCCTCCATCTTGTTGGATGTATTCAATATCAAAGGTCAGTCATTTTGTCCTATAACCTAAAAACACACTTGTTTAGTTGTGCATTTTGAAGGCAGACATTTTTCTTTTTTGTGGTGTGCAAATTATTTTTGTTATGTCGCTTTTTCTTTCTTTCTGTTATTTTGTATAAAGCGTCTTGAGTATTTAAACAAAATGGATAACGGCGCTATAAAAATTCCATTTATTACTACAGTGCACTCTCGTTATAAAGAAGTCCTTGAGACCCATGGAATTGTGTCTTTATAATGAAATTTCTTTATATCAGGGTTGCAAAAACAATAGAATACAAAGGAAATCCAAGATATGGGACCAGAAATTTCACTTCTTTATAATGAAATTTTGTTACATATATCAGTGTTCTTTATAACGAGAGTGCACTGTATTATTATTATAATTGCTTTGTAATCGATGAAAGCTTGTGAAAGTTGTGCTGAAATAAATTATAAAAAAAAGATTGTCAGGGGAAGAAATAGGGAACAAAAAGGGGTGATCAGATGCTGAATTTGAGAGAGATCATTATAGCATAAATGTAATGATTTGTTGTATGCAAAAGTGTCTCTCTCAAAAGATGTGTTAATTTAGAGGTGAAGGTCATCTATAACATTGTCAGTTTCCTATAATTATATTGTGTGTAGTGTCTAGTTACATGTGTAACATTAAGAAAGTATATTTTTTCTTCCACCAGATATTGAGACGTCATGTCAGACTGACAAAGCTCAGAGAGAATCTTTTGTGGCCCTCCTGACAGCATGCTCAGTAAGATACATACATGTACTTAAGTTGAAATTAACTGAACGTTTTTCCTTGAAGAGAATTAAAGTTAGTGTGAAGTTTTGGTGTATGAAAAAACAAATCAAATTTTGCTCTTGCGGTCTGTTTTTGGACATACCTGTATCATTTCTAGATGCTGTGAAAATTCCAAGGTCTGTAACCCTTTATTTTTGAGAAATCAATAAACATAAATTAAAATGTTGGTAGCTATCAACATTTTGCCATAGGTGATGTATGTTGTAACATAAGTTCAGTGATCATTTAAACTTTAGGCCTGGGACGAATATCGATTTTGATAATCGATTAGTTGACTGGAAAGGTAATCAAATTAATCGATTAGTCAGAATACAAAAAAATAACAAGTAACATACGTGAAAACAAGTACATGGGACTAAAGACAAAATGACTAGAATCTATTAGCAGATAAAAAGTTGAGCATGAAAAACATAACAGCCTCAAAATGAAGACTGGTTGTTTTACCCCCGTGGCACATTAAAAATCCAACATTTGTTGTTCGAATATAGACTAGAGAAAATGTTCATTCTTTCATGCATCAAGATCGCTACCCACCTTACGCGAACACGCCTGCAATGATGGGCGCTGCCATTTTGGTTAAGCAAATTATCCGTTCACCCAAATATCCGCAAAAACGGATACATGGATATTTGGGTAAACGGATATTTTGGTTAACCAAGATGGCAGCGCCTTCGCCAATGGCGACTGTGTACGATAAACTTCAAATAGCCGTAGAAGAATCAAGTTTTCGAATGCATGACAGCAGTTTTTGGAAAAAGTAAAGTCAGCAAAGGAAAGAATATGTAAAAATTGACGGTATTTTGTCATTTCTGTTTTTCAAAATCAACTCTTCTTTTTGTGTCGGCAGTGGCGTACCGTGGGTCAACTCATTGGGGGGGGCACCCAGTCGCTCACCCAAACTGTATTTTCAGATGAATTTAATGCGCCATGTACGCCAAGCGTATAGTATATACTGAAATGCTAGGTTTTCTTGTTAACGTGTACCCATTAACCAATTTTTGGTAATTTTGTAATAAATCGCCATTTTCATGGTTATTTTTACAGAAAAATGTGTGTTTGCATGTATG
>JZLH01S0049660.1:12597-23767 GCA_001188425.1 Eucidaris tribuloides
GCCCCCTTGCGGCTACAGGCCTGTTATTCAATTCATATAACCCTTCTATCTGATTTGAAATTAATACTTCATGGGATCTCAGTTTAATTTTGTACTGAGGAATGCAGAAAAACACACATGCAAAAGGTATGTCACGCAGGTAATGGATTTTGGAGGAGGAATTTCTACACAAAATTGTTTGATTTTGATAAGTGTATCTGCAATATTGCCTCTGCTATCGCTGGTTTGAAGTAAGTTATATAGGTAACCCTGCGAGCGAGCGAGCGGTATTGAAGCTAAGATAATTAATATGGGGCAAAGGGGAGAAGTCGTAAACTCATTCCGTTGTGTATTCTGGCTTTCTGAAATCGAACCCTAAATTTGTCCGACCAGACGAGGAAGCTTTCATAATCACATTAAGTTCTTTTAACAATTTGAGCACTGTGACGAACAACAAACATTCTTGTTCATAAAAAAATATATGTTTATATTTGACACAAAAGATGTATCTATGTTCCGAAACATTTCAACGACTGATAACCAAAACAATCCTACCAACACCAGAAAACACTCGTCATAAATTCCATATAAGCGGTTAGATCTCTGATCAGCTCACTATATTCCTCTCGATAAGAGTGACTTCACTTCATCTGGATGTTTAGTGAAATACACAAAAAGTGCTGCACTGTACGTGGCATGTCTGTCATTATTCATAATATGAGATCCGAACATATTCACATTGTGTGCACGATACGAGGCCACTTTAAATAGACGAACAAAACTATAGGCCTATATTACGCAGTTTTCAATAAGTTTTAGATAAAAAAAAAACAAGTTTACTTAACATAAGGATTACATGTAGTCTCATAAGTCTATCTCAAAAGGTGATTTAAGACCAATGTTTAACTCGGTTCGCCCCAGCTCTTCTTTTTCTTTTTCTTTCCTTTTTTCTTTCGGTTTTTTTTTTTTTTTGCCGGCCGATTGGGGGGGCACGTGCCCCCCCGTGCCCCCCCCCCGTAGTTACGCCACTGTGTGTCGGCAAAAAATATTTTCCACAGCAATGCCGCGGCGCAGGGATGGTACGGATGGCCACTGTTCTTGATCGTTATTTTCCATTTAAAAAATTATATATTTGGGTTCTGATCATGCTAAAAATGTTTTCCTTACTTTGAATATTGATATCTAAATTAGATTTTTTTTTATTTTGTAAACAACTAAGTTACTGTATTTGAGTTTCAACTAAGGCATTTAGACTTTCGAATAATCGATTCATTTTAAAGTTGCATTCGAATACCAATCGGCAAAAAGGTAATCGATTAATTTGATTAATCAATTTTTTGTCATACTTTGTCTGAAAAATGTATCAAAAATCGGTCCAGTTGACCAAAGCAGTGGTGAGTTTCACATAATTTTATAATGACCTGCAAGTCCACTATTATAGAATTACTAATATATTGACATGAATGACTGAACTAAATTCCCTTGAACATCTATCCCTCCTCTTATGTGGTAAGTTGGACTTGGGATGACGAGTGAAATATATGATGTAAATGCAAAACCAAACATAAAAAACTATGCCAAAATTTTTTTTTTAATCATTTGGATGTATTTGCAAGTTGTCTTTATAAATGTAAATTCTTTAAATGGCAAAAAATATTTCCAGCTTGTACACAAATAACAAGATTGTTACAAATTTGTTCTTCATCTTTGTGCATTAGGCATTCCTTGAGGATGGTCTTCTCAAGGAGAGACTTGACAATGACACACTTGAAGCTATTGGCATCCTGACCAACAAACAGGCCTTCGCACAGAGATATGTGCGCCTCAAGACCAAGCTGTTGTAAGTATCTATGAGTGTGGGGTTGTGTGTATGTCTGCTATGCATGGGCGAGTTAGAGTGTGGGAAACTGGGAATGTTCATGTGAATCACATGAAAAGAGATTAGAAGCACAACCAGTTATGGAAAAATATTTTCATTAGGGTTTTTACAAATCATGGCTTTTTTGAATGGTCATTTGTTAAAGTATTTTGTCTTTTTTCAATCAGATTTGAATTCAAAGCTTTTGTCATGATTCACAGTTTTAACGAAGTCGATGGTAATGAAATGATCAATAACTGAAGAAGTCAAGACTTACATTGATTAACTGGTGTTTGTTTGATATGGATTTCATCTGAGTATTTCATTATGTAATTGTCTTACAGAAATATACATTTAAATAGTACAGAATAATTAACATGCTTGTATATCTTCTATGTTCGTAGCTACAAACAGCAGAAGTTCAATCTGCTACGAGAGGAGAGTGAAGGGTTTGCCAAACTGGTGTCAGAGCTGACTCAGGTTACTATAGACCCATCCAGCAGTCAGGAAGTACTACAGACCATAAAAGCACTTATAGGTAAGGTTGATGGAACCTGTGTCTGGACAATCAACCCCTGGACAGCTGCCCCTTAGGACAATTCTTGGGGACAACTACTGACTCCCCCCCCAACACCCACCGCAGGTAATTGTCTCAGGGGAATAGTTGCGAAGTGGGTGTCTGAATTGACTCGGGTTTTTGTAGACCCATCCAGCAGGCAAGATGCATTACAGGCCATCAAAGCACTTATAGGTAAGGATGATGGAACCCCCCTGTGACATACTATTTGTGACTGGTTTTATGATCTGGTTAGCAATTTGGGTCTGAAAAATGAAATCCTAAGTACAGCAGTGTTAATCTTTTCAGCATTACTCCCAAAATATTACATGCACAGTCTATGGAGTTTGTGGCACTGGTACTGAGAAGGTTGAACTATTTATCATATCAAGGTTTCAGTCCTGAAACCAGTTTGTCAAGGTATTAGATTTCTAAACTTCATACTGTGACTATACAATTTGTAACTATTTTATAAATAATTTGCTAATTGAAAAATAGGAAACGGAGTTTAAACTGGCATATGCTACTTGAATAGTTATATGAAGTTTTCTTTTAATAGAAGAGAAAATATGCCATAATATAACAGGTATAAAATAACGGTAAAGAAGTTGATTCTTTTCTTAAAGTTGAATAATTTACTTTTCTCTTTAGAGAAAAATAAAATGCATTTGCTTGTGAAGTATCATTAGATTAATTAAACTATTCATACAATAATGTTTTCTGGACCTTGATATTACTATCTTAATCTAACTGAACTTGACTATGATATTCTTCATGCAGGATGCTTTGACTTGGATCCCAACCGTGTGCTTGACATCATTCTTGAGAGCTTTGAGATCTCCCCAGACCTGGATAGTTTCTTTGTACCCCTCCTGCAGTCCTACATGTGTGAACCTCTCACCATCTGCCAAGTTCTGGGCTTTAAATTCCAATTCTACAAGGTATGTGAATTCAAAATAATTGGATTGAATGTGAGTTTCCTTCAAAACTTATGGAAATATAGACTCTGGTAAATAAAGTGCCAATAATATATAGGAGTTTTCATTTTGTCTGTCAGTCTTCATGGAATATGGCTGATATATGCATTGATCAGTATATATTTTAAAGTACCTTATTGTACTGGTGAAAATTAATGAAAGTGGAGTGTCGAGTACATGTTTTGGTGCATTTTTCACAAATATTCATTACTCAACTCATAAAGATGATCTCTCAAGGCCACCTGTGTTTGGTGTCATGACTTATTCTTAGAGTATGTGTTTAACCATCTACCAAATGTTTGTAATTTATGTATGTTGTTTGTTGTTTGTTGTGTTTGTCAGGAGGAGAATATAGCAACTCCACAGTCACTTCACAAGGTTGCTGCCCAGCTGTTGCTCCATAAGTTGGTTGCCTTGGATGACATCTATCCACATGTGAGTAAATGGTCATTGTGTTTACGACTGAACTCTTGATTTTCATATCAAAAAAGCATGTCCAAGTTATGAATTCATATCTGTTGTTATGTAGACATTCATGTAATTCTTCACATTTTTTGTACTTGTACAAAACTGGAGCTACAAGAACAGAAAAAAAAGTTCACATTAGAAATTCAAAACACTTACACAGAGAAACTACATTTCAGAAATTGAGATAGATTTAATCATTGCATATAAGTTTAAGATGGTAGTTGGAAAGTAGTTTTATTATTGTCATCATCATCAACGTTTAAAGTCTGTTTTTCACACTTTGTGGGGTTGGACAGTTCATTTCCTTGATGGCTTTTCTCCATACCATCCTGTGATTTGGGTCAATGTGGGTAATGTTAGACACTTTTCTGTCTTCTTTGATTGTTTCCTCCCAAGTCTTGCTAGGTCTCCCACATGTAATGTATTGTTTAATGCATGTATTATTTAATAGTATGTATTAACATAATTTTAGCATAGATATTTCAGGTATTATAGGCAACTGGATATTTGATGTATAAATTCCAAAAGATACACATACATGTGTTTCCACTAGACAAAATACCAACATTTGTGTAGTCTAATACCTCAAGAACTATTAGTTGAATGGGTACAACATTATTTGTTGAGATACTGTCAATTTTTCATTTTGCTACCATGACTGATTATTTACACCATAATAGTTGGGTTGTTAACTTTCCAAATTGGAATTGGATTAGAGATATATTATTTACTCCTGTCTATTCCAGCTTGCTCCATCTGATGTGGACATCTTCAAGCATCACAAGCAGGAGCTGATTGATGCCAGACAGTATGCCAGGAAGATGAGCATGGCAATCCTGGTGGATAAAGATGAGAAGGATGACAACAAGGAGAAAGAAAAGGAGAAGGATGAACAGGTAGACAGAAGGAAATTAGCAAATATAAGTAATTGGCTGCTAAGTCTAGGATAATTTGATCATTGCATGACATGAAGATCTGTTGAAATTTTTTATCTCCACTCATTACGTTATTTAGAATTTTTATGAATTTACTTACGGAACAACTGTCTTATGAGATGTAAAACAGTCTCAACAGAAGGGCCTCATGCATATGAATTTGAATGAATGTAAACAACTTCAAGAAAGCCATTGTTTAAATATATCCAGAAACGTGATCAGCTTCTTTCAGTATGGTATTGAATATGCTTTTGAGTTTATCATTTGTTAAGCAGATGTGTAGATTTCTTACAGAAGTAATGTATTCGTAATTGAGATCAGTTTTCAATTATTTCTCAGAAAAATCAACCAAGTTTTACTTTTCTGATTTGAAACAAAAACACTGAAGAATGTCATTTTGCACTTGCCTACTGACAACATGAGACTGTGCAGTATCTCATTACAGTTCAAGGGAAGATATCCTTCTATTGTAATCAATTTATGCGTAAGAATTTAAGTGATTGTATGGGAGGTAAATGCAACACAATGGGGAGTGAGTGAATAGTTATTTCAAAAAATTTTTTGATAAATTATTACTAAATAGATGATATGTCAAAGTGAGTTCAACTGTTTTTAGTAACCTCTCTATTGGACATTTCTTCCCCACTTTCAGCCCATTGACAATCAGAAGATCGGCCTATGTGAGGCATTGATACGTCTAGGCGACTGGACACATGCCAAACTGTTATTGGACAAGCTTCCTGCCTTTGGGGCAACCTGCAAGTCGTCGGTGGGCAACGCTCTCTGCAACCTCATCCAGTCGCTTCTTCAGCCCCTCTACAAGAAGTGAGTAGAATCTGACATGATTTAACCTCCAAATTCTAGTAACTCATATGGAAGAAAGACTGATTATATTTATGGAAGAGGGATATTTGTTAATCTTTTCTGTCCTGCTACAACTGGCATGGCTTCACTGTCTTCATTTTATTCAGTCATGTTTTCACTTTCTTCGTTAGTTTAAGCATGTTGGCATTTTATATTCTTTCAGATTTAAGAATTGAATCCCATTCATTCATTCCTGTAGTGTAATTGATGGGCTGTTTCAAGAGTGGGTCATGAGTGTGGTTCTTGCCAAGTGGACAAACTTCAGGAGTGCACTGATGTAATTGACATTGTGCACTATTCAAAAAGGAAACAAACAACTTTGGCACTTATTTCATTTAGTTGAAAGGACAATTTAGGGTATAAGACATGTTAGAATAGATATAGTTGTGATGTGAGATGGTATTCTGGTCTAGCAGGATGCCAAAGATAAATACTTTTAGAATGTTATGAAAGTTATTCAATTTTATGTATCATATCAAACAGTTTTTCCTTCATCCTGTCAATTTTATTTAGTGCCAACTAATTTTTGGAACAATAAAAGGGATTGTTCAATATTTATTTGATAAAAATTATGCTCTATTCATAATTGAATTCTGTATGTGAAAAATGTAAATAATAGTAGTTGCAATTAGAAAATTGGGACATATTTTATGACCAAATAGTTATTGTCTGGCTCCCTCACTAAAAGATCCTTGTGTAGCCTCCTGCTCTGAAGATGGAAAATGTGTCAATATCTTCTGTGGTTACTTCTCAATAAATAACAACAACCAAACACTATTTTGATATTTCTCTAGGTGTTGTCAACCTGAGGGAGCCAAAGGTCACAGAATATCCTCACCTCCAAGCAAGAGCACTGTCAAGGCCATTGATCATCTCGTTGATGTCAAGGTGGTATTTGAGATGTGTCGCTATCTGGGACCCTATGCTAGTCTCCAGCCTGTACTTGTCTGGAAGATCATCAGGATTGGCAAATTTCTATTAAATCAGGTAGGCTTTCTGTGGTTCTTTGATGTACAGTGGATTTGAATATGTGATCATTCAGAGAATAATAGATAAAGTTGCGTGAATCAGGTTTTAAATTGTGTCATCAGTGAAATACATGTCCATAACATGACATGCATTTTTGCCAGATTGTTAACCCGTAGGCATACCTGCCAACCATTCCGATTTTGGCGGAATTTTTCCGATTTTTTAACCTCCATTCCGAATTCCGATTTTTAAAATCAAAATTCCGATTTTTTGATTTTCTGAAATTATTAACAAATAAAAAGGCTGGAGCAAAGGCTAACATGCCCATACTGCATGTATTGTAAGGCATTTGATTCCGCAATAATTTTTTTCCGTAGTACATATGTAAGCCTAACCCTTTAAATGTATTAGTCTTCTGATTAGACGCATTTCACATGCGTCATGCATGTAGGTAGGATGCGCGCACCGCACAGTGGTGCCCTCCGATTGCATTCACATGGTACTATGCCCCATGGAGTCTTGCCTGTAAAAAAAATTACACTACTCAGCCTGAATGAACTTCTTCACGTGTGTTACGTGTGTGAGTGCTGTGTGATTGTCTACTGCTCACGTACGTGCCGCGATGTGTTTTACCGTTCCGTGCAAGTCACTAGATATGAAGATTAGCTGTCAAAATTTGTTGACAAAGAAATCAAAGTGAGTAATGTACCAAGTAAGTAGGAATTTTAATGTGTAGCCTTGCAAGCACTTCGCATTTTTAGGTGTCCAAGCCCTCAGTCCCACACACAGTGATTTATGTAGTGTAGACACAAATCACAACATCATAAACGTGTAGATCTGCTGCCTATAAACAATTTTCAAGGGTCTACCAACCTAGACCTGTCATTTTCAGGAGTCTGCTGATGATTCTTTCATAGTACATATATTATTTCTAGAGTGCTTAAATGTTTATTTTTTTTTTCAAAATCAAATCCTTCAAAATGCAAAAGTTAAAAACTTAAATGCTCACTGTTTGAAAATTTCATCAAGAAAAGGATAATTCTTCATCACTGACTGACATCAGACATTTCATTATTAAACCTCAAAGCCTAACACACTCTGGTTCATGTACTAGATATAATGTTAGGATTTAAATTATAGTGAAAAAGATGAATTTAAGGGAAATTTTCTGACTGTGTTGTGTGTGTTTTAGATCTATTTTGGAGGATCAAATAAGTCTGAAAAATTGCTTTTTAAGTTAAGGAAAAGACCCTTTTTACACATCTAAAATACAAAAGGTTCTTACCGTGGACGGGGGGACACACCCTCCCACACCCTCCCCCCGCTCGAGCGCTCCGCGCCCTCGTAGCTTTGATACTGATTTTTTTTCATCAAAGGTTGGCAGGTATGCGTAGGAGACGATTTGATTTCGCTATATAACACGCATTTTCCCTAGACTCCAACACGGGTTAACAGTTAATGTGAACAGTTCCAGTATCATTGTGTTCAAAACAAGTATTTTGTGAATATAATCTGACTGAAATTCTTTGCTTTACTGAAACTAAGCATACACAGATGAAGGCTGCAAATGTGTCTGTTTTAAATATTTCACCAAAGATTATTCACAGAAGTTTGCTTCAATGGTATAGCACAAAAAAAACAGCTTACATGTAATAATACATACATCTGAATGTCAAAAAGAAATTATATCTCTCACAAAACTAAATTAATCTTGAATCTGATCCTGCTTGTACTATTTATCACTTGTTTCTTCACGAAGAATCACATTTTGAAATTGTAAGTTGAACAAATCAATGTGTATTGTTATACTATTTAGAGAAAAACAGTTGCGATAATATAAAATTCAAGAAGTTGACTTGTGTAGTGATTGTTTATTTGTCAGGAAGTATTGGACCAGTGATTGAGGTGTAATAGTTGTGTATAACGAACTTACAGATAGTTTCTTGATGTTATATGTCCATGTCTATGATGCAAAGACACAAATGTTTTGAAAAGAGATGGGTGATTGTGTACTTGTTAAAAATGATAAAATTTGGATGTGATGAAATTTTTTGTCATAACAGGAAGGAGTGACATGAGGAGAAGAAAAAAGTGTCATCAGAACTGGTTGAAATGATGATTACCAAATGAATTCAATAGTACATATTAACATTTATGCATTGTATTTGTTATACATGTAAATATTATGTAGATGTATTCATTTAATTTTTTTTTTGCCTGTTTCAGGGATTTAGGTGAATAGTAATTGTCTTTTGTCTGGAAATATTGGTGTTAACTTTTACATTACATTTTCTTCTTCATACAGAGAGCATCAGCCACAAGTGAAACCAAAAAAGCAGAATTGGTAAGAGAGCAGAGGGGACTCCAAAGCAAAAACAATTTGTTAAACAAATGCAACAGTCTGGCTTATATACATTTCAGCTTTAAGTAAAAATAGAAAAAAAATGCTGTTTACACTCTCTCATGATTACCATTAAAAAGAGTGAATATCACAAAACGTTAGATGTGAAATGTTTGGACTGTTAGTGATCCTTTAACAATTAATGTTAACATTTACATTGTACTTATACCAGGTAATGTAAGAGTCCTGAGAAGGATGTGCATTTACATTTGAGTACAGATGTGGTTAATTTAGGATAATGCTGTGATTTTTTTCCTCAAATTATTATGTAAAGTCATATTGTATATTGTATTGTATGTAATATATACATTTATACAAAATGATTTTCCAAGACGGACAAGAAATATGAATTGAACTTATAGACAACACTCCTGAAATAATTATTTGGAAATGTCAGAATGTACCCATTGAATAGGGAGTGAATCATAAAGTCATAACACGAAACTGTAAACCAAGACCTTTAGCTGTGCATTATTGCAGTAAATATTCATTACTGGGGTGACACAACCTTCAATTTTTGGTGAAAAGTGCTTTATTGTGTTATCACATAGCTTGGAAACCAGTTTTTGTTCTGTCTAAATATCAGATTTCAGTCTCAAAAGATTAGTCACTGCCAAAGGAAAAGATTATATATATATATATTATATATATATATTTGTGGTTCTTTGAATATTTAACATTTATAAGACACAAGATACAATATTGTCACCCACTATGATACACTTGTCAAATTCATATCTTGACTTCTTTGTAGGAGCCAGTATTTCATGAGCTGCTATCAGTCATAGAACAGGTGTTACTACCCTCAGTCAGCATGATGGCCTGCAATGCTTGTCTGTCAGAGGAGGTGTGGACCATGGTCAAGATGCTGCCATATCATATGAGGTAAGATAACTTTGTTTTATTTCCCTCCCCTCCCTTCCCATAGGCAGTGAAAGATACACAGATTGTTTTAAATAATTTCTTGAATGATTGATTGATGTGTTGTTATGTTGTTATTTTATTTCATTTTATTTTATTTATTTATTTATTTATTTATTTATTTATTTATTTATTTATTTATTTATTTACTTATTTATTTATTTATTCATTTATTTATTTATTTATTTTTATTTTATTTGTGAAATGGGGTGGGAAGGGCCTGGTCCCAAGTTAAAATTTGGAGATATCTGGCCAGCCATTCCAAATCCAAACTTGGTCAAAACTTGGTCAAACTGGATCTTCAATTAGTCCTAATGTTTTTGGACTGATAGTACCACTTTTTACAGGTCAGAATCTGAAAATGTTTTTGTAAGTCCATTTCAGAACATTGCTTACAATAATTCAAATTACCAGAACTGTTATAGTTTTCGATAGTAATTGTTGCAATACTCTCCAACTTTTACCCTCTCATTCCCCCTCCCCACCCTCAACCACCTCTAGTTTGGTCAGGCCATCTGTCCATAAAGGATATTTGTCTCACTTTTAAGATGTTAGTTTACAGGTTTTACTGAAATTAGCAAACTCATTTAATGCTGATGTGTGTTTATGTGTGTGTTGGACAGGTACTGTCTATACAGCAGGTGGATCAACTCTTCCTACAGCATCCACCCACCACTGATACGCATCAAGGCTAATACCACAGACAGAGCCAAGTACATCATGAAGAGACTGACCAAAGATAACGTCAAGCCATCAGGCAGGCAGCTGGGCAAACTCAGCCACGCTAATCCAGGAGTTCTCTTTGGCTATGTAAGTATGATGTTTCATCTTATTTTCATCAAACTTGGTAGATAAATTTGGTGTGGCCGAGAGTGGACTTGCCTGTGTTTATAACAACAGTCTATTCTTTCTGTATGAATTATGACTTTAATGGACCAGTATTTTGTTAAAGGCACTGTATAACAGTGTTTTCAGTTTAAAAAATCTGAGCTGCATGATTCCCCATGCTACCAGTCTCTCTGACATGGTCTAAAAATGAAGCACTGAAAAAATTGCAGTTTAACCCTGGGGGGGGGGGGTCAAATTGACCCCCCTCGACAAATTTCGCGACCACGCCGCCGCGCAAAATTTTTTCACCGCGTCGCTTGCCGACTTTTTACTTTCAAGTCTTGCGCATCTTTTGAGACCGTTTTCGCGAAAATCGACGTACCGTTACGACGCTGCGCGACTTTTAATACATGC